>PVJC01009602.1:0-45537 GCA_004026665.1 Murina feae | reverse complement strand
GAAGCCCACCAAGCAGGCTGCCGACCCCCTGCCGCCTCTTTCTCGCTCCCCGATGCCCCTCTAAGGGTCTGGGAAGCCCACCAAGCAGGCCGCCGACCCCCTGCCACCCCTTACCCGCTTCCCGGTTCCCCTCCAAGGGCCTGGGAAGCCCACCAAGCAGGCCGCCGACCCCCTGCCACCTCTTACCTGCTCCCCGATGCTCTGCAAAGGGCCTGGGAAGCCCACCAAGCAGGCTGCTGACCCCCTGCCACCTCTTACCCACTCCCCGATGCTCTGCAAAGGGCCTGGGAAGCCCACCAAGCAGGCTCCCAACCCCCTGCCACTTCTTACCCACTTCCCGGTGCCCTCCAACCCTGTCGCCTCTTTCCCACTCACAGGTCCTGGGTCCTGCGCTGTCCCGCCCTGCAGCCGCTCTGTGCACTTGGGAGGTCCCTTAGCCCGGCCTGTGTCCTCTCGCAGTCTGGTACCCCTCGGGGGATGCCCACCTGCTGGCGTGCCTGACTAGGCTGGGTGAGGGGCTTTCA
This sequence comes from Murina feae, assembly GCA_004026665.1. Lineage (NCBI taxonomy): Eukaryota > Metazoa > Chordata > Mammalia > Chiroptera > Vespertilionidae > Murina > Murina feae. Next base: position 45,013 of record PVJC01009602.1, on the reverse strand, counting down.
GGCTGCCCACAGCTCCCATTGACCCAATGTCCCAGCAAGGCCAGATGGACGCAGGTTCTGGAGTTTATCTCCTATAATTGATGCTGTTCCTTTAAGGCGAGGCCTTTTACCAAGGAAGCCTCCTCTGTCTCACCTCGCGGCTTCTATAATGAAACAATTGTTACACTTAATTGTTGCAAATGTGTGTTTTGCTTCAGGCCAAAGGCTAAGGAGCCAGCGAGCAGGTAGTTTCGCTTTTGCTTCTGCTGCAACGGACGCTGCCTAAACGTTTCCTCAGGTCCGTGAGTGGGGGCCGCCATGTTGGCTGGGCTAATTTGCATACAGTCACTCCGATTGGCTGTGGGCATCCCGGAGAAATGGTTAATTTTACTATTCCACTTTTATTAGTTTAGATACCAGAGGCTCGATGCACAAAAATTTGTGCAAGAGTATGCCTTTCTTCCCCTGGCTTCTGGTACCCCTGGGCTTCCCTTATCTAGCCACCAGCAGGCACCCGGGACTGAGCTGGTTTCCCCTGACCATCGTGTGGTTAGGAAGGACGTCAGAATGATTTCTGGTCTAACTAGCATATTATCCATTTATTATTATAGATAGATAAGTATTTAAAGTAGAAGAAGAATATATTTTTCTAGTTGCAGGTAACTTTTTCAAGTATTTAATATGTCCCATCCCCTAAAAATACATCATTTTCTTATACAACCATTATCATCATATTCATGTTACAGATGAGGAAAAGGAGGTTTAAAGAGGTGTGAGAGTAGGACTTCCAGAATGATGAGAATTCTCCCTTTGGCAAAAAATTAACAGGTAAAAATTAAGAAATGCATTCATGAAAGACTTGGGAAATTGCCCAAAGAGCATACAGCAAATGGGAAAGCATTCCTTCAATAAAATCTATCATATCTCTATAAAAACAATGATAATCTATACCATTTGAACCATGACTCACTCCATTGTTCTCTTGGTTTTGTGTAAACTCAGTTTCAGTGTGTGCATCTAAGAGGTAGTGCCATGGATCCCTAGCTTCCTGCCTGAAGCTCTGATATCTTCCTGTGAGGAGTAAATTATCATAAATTCTTATTTTCTCCAGATTCATGGTGTAGAAGTGAGCATGGATGAGAGTATTTCCTTACGCATTCAACCACCATTTGTAAGGAAGAAGCTCTGTCCCATCACAAGAAACCAAGAATATTGAAGTCTGATTGTAACCCTCAGCTCTGTTCTTATATATCACTGATATGGTTGAAACTCCATGTTGAGAAGGTCAGCTCAAGAAGACTGGGACAGCTATCCCTTACCCCCATGACTACTTGTAGAATGGAATTATCAGTCTGGAAAAGTAGATTCCACCACTCACCCCCACCTCAAGTTCTGTGCAGTGACACATAGGTTTCTCCCAGAGCGTAAATCAGGTACCGAGAGGAAGGCATAAGACACTCTACTGAGAGGATTAATCTTTATCTGGAACAGAGAGTGGAAAACTTCATACCTAAGAGTGTTGTCATGAACAATAGAGATCTTGGTGGAGATCAATCAAGAGGGAGCTGTTAGCTCTAATACAAGCAAAATTGCAAAGTAGTCAGAAGTTTAATAGAACAATGAAAGAGCTAAGAAAAGCCCTACTAGGAACTGTATGGGAGTTAGAAAGGTTGTTCATATAAAGTAGGTTGCACATAGGCATGAATAATCAGTCTCAATTGTTTGTGCATTGAGACTCTAGTATCTACTCTAATAAAAGAGTAATATTGAAATTAACCGTTTATCCAGGATGCCTAAGCCACACCCACCAGCCAAGCCATGCCCACCAGCCAATCAGAGTGGCTGTATACACATTAACTCAGCCAAGATGGAGTCAGGCAGTGCAAGCACGGAGGCAGTGCAGAGCAGGCAGCGGGGTGGGTGGGGCGTGAGGGTGGGTGGCAGGAAATTTCTGATCCCAATAATTGTTAAGAATAATTTTTCAACTACTTATTGAACCAAGTAAAACTGCATTAGAGGAAAACAAGGTAATGAGGAATTGTGAAATCAGGATCTGGATGAGAGAAGACGACTAAATGAGTGAAATAGACATGTGGGACCTTTTCCTTTTAGAAAGGTGCAATGATTTATAAGCAAACTGCCATCAGCCTCTCACACAGGCTGGCCAGGCATGCCAGCAGGTGGACATCCCCCAAGGGGTCCCAGACTGTGAGAGGGCACAGGTCGGGCTGAGGGACCCACCCGAGTGCACAAATTTATTTGTGCACCGGACTCCTAGTGTGTGTGTGTGTGTGTGTGTGTGTGTGTGTATATATATATATATATATATATATATATATATATATATATATATATCTTTCTTCCTTCATTGATTACTTCTATTCTTTTTCCATTTTCTCTATTTTTGAATGTAACTGTCAATAACCTGCTTCACCATGTATCATGGGAGCAGATAACTGTTTTTGAGATTCACAGATCCAAAGACAGAGTAATTTTGCCCCTAAATGTACTATACCCATCATCTTAATCATACCTGGTTTAGATGATGACATTTGAGGTGGTATTTAGATGACATTTTGTTGTAATGTGTTGGCCTTTTGGGGATTTTGGAATGGAGTAAATGTATTTTGCATATGGAATTTACATGAATCTTTGGGGATCAGATGGGAGATTGTGGTAAACTGAATCATGGCCCTTACAAAGATGTCCACATCCTAATCCCTAGAAACTGCTACTATTACCTTATATGGTAATCAGGACTTTGCAGATGGGAATAAGTGAAAGACAGTCTGATGAGGAGGGAATCCTGGATTATCCAGGTGGACTCAGTGTAACCCTAAGGGTCCTCATACGAAGAGGTGGTAATATTATTATGCTTAAAATCCTTTTTTTTCTTGAAATATTAATGTTTATTGCATGTAACATTATTATTTTTAAGATTGGTTTTCTTGAAATATAAAAAAATGCTATGAACATTAAAAAAATCAATGGAAAAATATCCTTGGGTGAGAACTAACAAAAACAAAACAAAACAAAAATAAAAGAAAATAAAATATCTTGCAGAAGCCCCTTGAAACTTTTTTCTTGCATTGTCCTCCATCCTGCTGCTTGGAAGGGGAGGTGATGGGTACTGCTAGAGCAGCCCTCTTCTGCTGTGGAGGTGGTATGAGGCTGGGTCCTTGATGACAAGGACCATATTACCTGTTGACTGCCAGGTGATGCCAATGCAGTTGGCCTAGGCACCATCTTTTGAGAATCAATATTAGTTTTTTTTTGTTATATGCAGTTGCATCAAATCATAACATAACTGATGTTGTTAGGAGATTCTGATAACTTGAAAACATATCTCATATGAAGGTATATTCATTTTTTTAAAATATATATTTTGATTGATTTTAGAATTAAAGGAAGAGGGAGAGAGAGAGAGAGAAACATCAGTGATGAGAGAGAATCATTGATTGGCTGCCTCCTGCTCACCCCACACGAGGATGGAGCCTGCAACCCGGGCATGTGCCCTGACCGCGAATTGAACTGTGACCTCCTGATTCCTAGGTCAGTGCTCCACCACTGAGCCATGCCAGCCAGGCAGAAGGCATATTCATGTTTGAGTTTTTATGACATGGAGCTGACCAATAATGCACATCTACTGGCCTCACACTGAGCTGTGGAACAGAGCGTAAAGAACTACCACCTAGACCCATAGAAAGCACTCTCCTGTTAGCAATTGACCCCAGAAAATGAAGAAAGACAGTAGGTACATTAATAAATTAATAAAGAATAAAGGTAGTTACCAGCACAATCATTTTAACTAGTAGACAGTCACCAGTGTGGAGATTGGAGCAGTCAGCCCCTGCACCACCCAAACTTGCTTGGTCTTTTTAGATTCCCATGCATGTTGGCTCCATGTATATTTTACTCTTAAATTGTAAGCACCATGTCTCTGTTGGCGGTTTTGCCTCAGGCTGCAAGACCTCACTGTGCTCCATTTTATGAGAAGTACTTGGGATTTTACGTCTCCCGGGGCACAGTTCTTAGTCGGTGATTGACAGGTGCAAGGGTATACGAATTTCACCTGTCTTGTCTTGGTGAGGATGAGGTAGAATCATGACCTACTCTTGTGGGATAAAGCCCGAGTTACCCTTCATAAGATTGCTTGATAACACATGCCTCCTTACTCTCCTTACGATACTAATACCATTTCTCTACTCTTGTACTGTTTTCCCTGGACCCCTGGGAAAACTTAGTATTAATTATATTCACAAGAATCCTCACTTCAGAACCTGTTTACAGGGAACCCAACTTGAAACAGATAATAGAATTTTAATTTTCTCCCAGAAAGCAGTGAGAGAATAAAGGGAAGATCGTCATCTTCTATCTTCTTGAATTTGAGCTTTCTCCAGTGATGTGTCTCAGGTATCTAGATGTGCTTGGGAAGAAAACAAACTCATTTCATACATCAAGATTCATTTAGAAACTGGAAAATGTGTGTCTCAACTTTAGGAGAGAGGTCGGGCCCAGAGATATATTAAATTAAAACAGCAGGGTTGTCAATTCCTAATGTGCGAGTAAGGCTGATTTACTTTTCTATGAACTACTTGTCCATCCTCTCCTAATTTCAAAAGTCAGTACAGCTGTGAGTTTCATTAAATGTTTATGATCCAATTATAGGATATATTTTTAGCCTTAATAAAAGGAAGTTGATAAAGCTTCACTGTCTGCCGTTTCAGAGGAAGAGTAAAAAAATCTACCAAGTGAGTCTATAATATGTCACCGTAAATCTTCTATTTCCCAAGCCTTTGTCTCTCTCTGACTTCAAAGATAAATGACTATTACTAGAATTAATATCTCTTAAATATGTCATGATTCTTCAACATTATTAGCCAAAAGGCTGTTATAAAAACTTCACTAAAATTGAATTTGATTTTCTTTCTATGAACTATAAGGAGGACTGTGATTTTTTTAGTGCAGTACCTGTAGTGGAAATGTCTTCCATATTAACTCAGCAGGTCTTCTTAGAGGAACAAAAATGTTTTACATGCAAGAAAGAAAATTACCAAATATAGTGGCAAAATTATTCTTTTTTTTATCTTTTGAAAACCATGACTGTTTAAATCATTTAGCTAGAAGAGGTTAGCATCACTTTCAGTCTCCGGTCTTGCTTTCAAGTGGCATGAGCTTGGTAGCAAAACAATAGAACTTAATTGAGCTAGGGAGAGCTTCTAAGAGACATCTCCAAAATATTTGAAGTACTCCTACACTCCCACTAGATGCCAAAGATAATTTTAGTGTAAGTGTCTTTGTACTGCTGTGAGTTACAAACCTAATTTCTCTAGAAATGTGTGTCTCTGTAAATAAAAGGCCCTGTAACGGTTTCTATGGAACTAGTTGCTAACACTAACATTAAGGCTGTTTTGGATTGGAAGGAAAGACTCTACAAACTGCTTCTGTAATTTGGGGCTGAGGAATTAAAAAAAAAAATGGAGCATGGCAAAAAATGAAAGAGAGTATTGGAAGTGTTGCCCTAGCCGCTTTTGTCTCAGTGGATAGTCAGCCTGTGGACTGCAGGGTCCTGAGTTCAGTTCTGGTCAAGGGCATATATCTCAGTTGCAGGCTCCCAGTCCTGCTCAGGGGCATGCAGGAGGCAACCAACTGATGTATCTCTCTCACATCAGTGTTTCTCTGTTTCTCCCTCTCCATTCCACTCTCTAAAAAATAAAAATAAAAAAATAAATAAATAGAAAAATATATCCTCTGTTGAGAATTAGAAACAAACAAACAAACAAACACATAAATAAATGTTAGTTACATTTGAAAATTCTGTATTTTTCAATGAAAAACATTTCTATAATGTTTTTAATGATGATAGTGTCTAAAAGGTAAGTATTTTATAGTATTATTTTCTATGTCTGTACCAATGATATATTGACTTCTGGAATCACGAGATTTTTTAATTTTAAAATTTATATGCTGATTTGGAAACATAGGCAAAGCCTTATAATATTGACCCACATGAAGTTTCAGGAATTTGCTTCTTTCTTTTCAGGTATTTACTAATGGAGTTAAAACAGGAAAATAATTAAAGAATGTTCTCCTAACCCATGACCCTAGGAACTTAGGGATTTTCATGTTTTCCCTACTCTTCCCCACTATGCGAGATTGTCTCCAGTGAGAGTCGCTGCTGGGAAAAGCTTACACCCAAGTAGAATGCCCTGAAAACTATTTACCAACCTCCCCTGACTTCATGTCATTTTTACGCTTCATAGTTTCCCTCCTTTTCTCTAACTTTTTCTATTTACTTTGGAAACTTCCTCAAATTTATTTTGAAATGAAATTGAGGTCTGAATACATAAATAAAGCTAAAATGAATAATACATTAATTCTGTGCAACAATTAATATAATTTCATTCTTAGAATTAGAAAGTTTTTAGAACAGGGAGACAAGTGACTTGCCTTAAGCTATTAGCATTTTTTTTTTTTTAGCTGCAAATTTGGCCTAAAACTCAAGCATTTCAGATTCTTGAGCCAATATTCCCTTTAGTGGGACCCCAGTTTTTCTGAGGATGTCTGTGAAGCCAGGTTGTTTGTAATGATCTTAACCCTATCTTCATTTTAAAAATTTTTTTATTAAGAATGCTATTTGCATTCTGAAACATATTCCTTTCCAAGACTGGAACCATAGGTCTTAAAAGTGGGTGGTGGGCTTTAGGTCAGCGGCCCGTCTCTTGTTTTGTAAAGATAAACCCCACACGGAACAGGAGAATAAACGTGAATCCCACCATATGCAGTAGCTGAAAGGAGGAGACGCTTGTTAGAGTGTTTGAATATCATTTACAAAACAAAACAAGCCCCAGCTGGTGTGGTTCAGTGGATAGGGAGGGCATCAGCCTACAGACTGAAGGTCCCAAGTTTGACTCCGATCAAGGGCACATGTCCAGGTTGTGAGCTTGATCCCCAGGAGGGAGCGTGCAAGAGGCAGCCAATTATTGATTCTCTCTCATCATTGACCTCTTTCTTCTCTCTCTCTCTCTCTCTCTCTCTCTCTCTCTCTCTCTCTCTCTCTCTCTCTCTCTCCCCTCCCCCTTCCTCTCTGAAATCAATAAACATACATTAAAAAAAATGAACAAAAAGCTAAACAGGAAAACACAAAAAAGCAACCAGGGGGAAAATGCTGAAAGCAAACTTCTTTATGCCAATATAATCACTTTTCCTTTATATCATTGTCAAACCATACCTCAAGCCTGTGTTTGCAAACTTTTATTCTCATTAATGAAGCACTAATAGGCAATGGAATTAATTTCCACACACATATGTGTTTTATTTTTAATACGAACATTAGATGCATGAAAGGAAAAGAGTTTGGTTATAATTAGAACTATATCATTTTTTAAAACTTCAGTTTTTTTAATAATTTTTTTAAATTTTCTCAGTCTCCGTGAATATCCAGTTTGACCTATTCATAGAGATTTTTATCATAAAATTGTAGATTTTGAAAATGTTTTTTCATAATTCTCTGTATCTTTTTTGGCAGTGCTTATATTTCAAACCAGATTTTAAAAAAATAAAGTGTGTCAGTAAATAACACACCTAAATAATGAATTAAACAACCCAGGTAACTGGTGTACACTCTGATCAAGCATGGTGCCACCTGAACGAGAGAAGAAATCTGTTATATTTCCAAGGAGGGAAAAGAAAAACTAATAGAGAAAAAAGTGACTGGATGATTTTCCACTCAAAAGCTATTTGCTTGTTGTTGAGATTATTTTTAGAACCAGTGTTCTATTTTTATTATTCTTTTTTTTGTGCCTATGTTTGGTATTTTTAGAAAGTTTTCTTCATCAGATATGCTACAGATTTCTTGTGTATATTTTTACATGCATTTTTCAGAATATGTGTTGCCTAATTAAAATATAAGTTTTTATGTCATAAACCTTTTATCCATTCAGAATTTATCTAGGCTATATAAGTGAGTATAATTGAATACCTGTAACTTTAGAAACTCAAAATGCAAAATGATAGAAAGGTATATTTTAAATTTACTACCCAATAAATGGGGGAGATTTTGGAGAATAATAGTTAATATAAATAAACTCAGAGCTAAGTATCATTTTAAGTATTGATCACTTACTATAAGCATTACTTTGGAAAAAAATTAAGAAACTAGCTGTTTAACTCCAGGCAGGTCATTTGGCATTTTCAAATGTCATTTTTTCAAAGGTAATATGAGTATTAAACTAGATAAATTACAAAGTCTCTTTCAACTTTAACCTTACAAATGACATATTTTCAACATTCTCATTTTAAAAATCTTTCAGATAAATAATAGAAATATAGGGATATGCTCTTCTCTGCATGTCCTAAGTCTAATGTACTTTTGAAACAGGTACATTATACTGATCTGGTCAGGCTTCTCTATGTTTTTTTAAGCCTTTATTGTTGAAAGTATTACATATGTCTCCTTCCCCTCTCCCCCATTAACCCCTTCTAGCCAATCCCTCCCCTTGCTCCCTGTCCCAGGTCTTCACCACCCTACTGTATGTTTCTTTTTGTTTGTTTGTTTTTCTACTGTGTATAATATAGATAGCTGAAACAGTTTCTGAAAGACGTGATTAATCAACCAAATGAAACAGAGGTTGTAACAGAGGGAAGTGAATATGACCTGAGAGGTTAGGAAAGAAGGAGTTCAATATTGGGGTATACTGTGAAAAGATATGATAATCTCTGGTTCAAAAGAAATGACTACGATTAAGAAAGGTAGAGAAGAGCTGTATGCTAAAAATATATATTTCTTCATTAAACTCTATAGAATTATGGAGTGAATTTCTGTGAAGCTAAAAGATTAGACACAAAATTAGGCAGTGTATCATACCAGACTGAACTTATAAGTTGGATTGTCTGGGCTCCTGTCCTAAATATGTCCCTTATAGCTGGGGACCATGAAAAATTTATTTAATTTCTCTGTACTTCAGATTCCTCACCTGTAGAATGTGGATGATGATATGGTTGCTATGAGGACTAAATGAGATTAAACATTTCCTGGCATAAAAGTGGTACTCCATAAATATTAACTATTATCACTGTAGATTTGTACTAGAGAGGATCTGACCAAGAAAGTGAACAGATTAAATTCACCTCCTGCAAATGGCAAAGCTAGACTTCAAGTACACATTCAATTGAAAACTTCATTTCTCAAAAGCAGAGCTTTTGATAAATTTTTGTCTTATCTTGCTAATAGTTTTATCCAGTAAAAGAAGAAAGTTATTAGGGAAATTGGTGCTAGTGACTTGACCTCTGTATTTGCATATGGGAGGCATAAAAAAAAAAAAACACCACAAAGTATTGAAAAGAATAAAGGTGATTTCTGACGGGATCCGTTTTTAAATCAGCAAAACACAAGAAGAAAGGCCAAATGCTGAAATATTATGGTGATACTGTCAGGATAATGTTAAAGATGTTAAAGTCTAAAATGAACTGTGATATATGAAAAAATGTTAAGGTTAACAAAAATTTTAAAGTATGTAAGGACTTTTCCAGGTAAGCAGAATTAGTAAGCAAGATACACAGTGAGGGGCAAAAGTAGGCTTACAGCTGTGAGTATGCAAAACACAGAGTTCATTCTTGTATTATTGTTTATTACCTAGAGGCTTGGTGCACAAATCCGTGCAGGAGTGGGGTCTGGCCAGCCCACCCCAATGGGGGCCCATCGGGCAGGGCTGGAGAGGGGAGGGGCGGAGGGTGGTTAGCCAACTGGCCCCGCCCCCAATTGGAGTGTTGGGGGTCAATCGGAGACCAGGCTAGTCAGGGATGGGGGTCAATCAGGGCCCAGATCAAGCTGTTTGGCTGCTGCAGTGCATGTCATAGCCACCAGTCATTCTGGTCATTCTACCATTCTGGTCGCTGGGCTTTTATATACATAGTAGGGGCCCGGTGCACAAAAATTTGTGCACTCAGGGGGGTCCCCTCAGCCCAGCCTGTGCCCTCTCGTAGTCTGGGACCTCTCAGGGAATGTCCACCTGCTGGTGTGCCTGGCCAGCCTGGGTGAGGAGCTGATGGCTGTTTCCAGGCTGGCCAAGCCTCCCAGTGGGAACCCTCACCCCATGGGGGTGTGGCCAGACTGGGTGAGGGGCTGAGGGCTGTTTGCAGGCTGGCCACAGCCCTTTCAGAGTTTGAGTCCCTACTGGGGTGCCTGACCAGCCTGGGTGAGGGCTGAGGGCTGTTTGCAGGCTGGCCACAGCTCCCATTGACCCAAGGTCTCAGCAAGGCTGGCTGGAATCAGGTTTCTGGGGTTTATTTATCTTCTATAATTGAAACTTTGTTGTTTTGAGTGGAGGCCTAGTCAGGCAATGAAGCCTCCTCTTTCCTTCAACTCCATGGCTTCTATAATTGAAACATTGTTGCCTAGAGCAGAGTCCTGGCTGGCCTAGGCAGGCAGTTTCAACTCCATCGCTGGTGCAATGGAAGCCTCCTGTTTGATCTAGCTCCATGGCTGCCGTCCATTATCTTGGCTGGGTTAATTTGCATATAGCTGCTCTAATTGGCTGGCGAGTGTGGCTTGGCTGGTGGGTGTGACTTAGGTCTAGCAGAGTGATGGTTAATTTGCATATTACTCTTTTATTAGATTAGATTATATATAACATTGGGAAAATAATTACAAATTATATAGCTTGTTCATTGTGTAGGTATTCACAGGTTATTAAAACACTTATATGCCTAACTAGAGTACTGAACAATATCTTAGCCAGTACTTCTCATCCTTGGCATGCATGGTACATATTGAAAATGTAAACATATATGCAATACTATGGAGTAATTAGATGAGATTATTTAGGCACTGTAGGCTCCCTGTCCATCCCAGGACTGAGATACACCTCTAAGCCTAGAGAAAAAAATGAGGCTAAGCTCACGTGCTCACCAAATAATATACTGAAAGAAAAGCTTCTCCAGCTCCCTTTTCACGTATATACATACAGGAAAGAGTACTTAGCTGCAATCTATATTCACAAATGTTCTTACTGACTGTGACCAGCTAAATGCAGATAACATCAGAAGCCTCGAAACAAATCTAGTTTTATATAAGTGGCTGGAAACTTGGGTTAATATGGGAAACTCTCTCATAAAGAACCTGCACTATGGTGATGCTCGTTTGCCACATATAGCCCAACCAGGAACCCAGTTTTTAATATTGGAATTCTTTTATTATATTAAAACACACTGTTCTTAATATATTACCCTTCACGTTAAAAAGAGTTGACACTAAATTTCATTTATGCAAGGTTTTTATTTTACATTTAATTTAATGAGCAGCATCAAATTTTATGGTCACTGTTTTTCAATTTTTCAGACTCCACGGATGTCGGTGATGTGCTGATTTGACATAAAGAGCACATAGCAGCAAATGGTGTGATCAGGGGTGGAACTGTGGAAGCTTATCATCCCACAGCAAAGGTCCTGTCAGGTAATAAGAAATCAAGATCTTCTTTTATCCCCTTCCATGACCCAGTCCAGATGATGCCTATCTACATGATAAAAGAAGCCAAGGCTTTAAAACGCTAGGAATGGGGAGTGATAAAGCACGTTTATAGATGCCATTCGTCCAGCAGAGTGACGGGTCTGAGATCGCACAGCCTTAGAGGGAAGTGGCAGAGGGGAGTCGGTGGGAGTGTGTCCTCTGTGGCCAAAAGGTCTGGATCTGAGTTCTGGCCTCACCACTGTCTCTCTGCTATTCATCAAATGGAGACGTTATCTGTAATGATGGCATTTTTCTTCATATTATCATTCTGAGAATTAAGTAAATTACACACTTAGAGCCTGTATAATCGTAAGTACTCAACAAGTGTCAGGCCATTTGAACAACTCCAAACCAATGCAGGTTTAAAGAAAACGTGCAGAAAAATCTTTTTTTTTAAAAAAATCATGTTTAGCTTTAAAACATTTGAAGAAATATGATTGACCAAGGGCTATTCTGTGATTGCTGCCTGCTGGTGTTTTTTTTTTTCTCTTTAATTTTACATTTTTTGAGTAAGAAAAAAATGTTTCTCCATGAACATCAAGCCATCTTATGCAAAATGTGTTTCGAATGACTCAGCCAGAGTGCCTGCTATTATTAATAACAAAAAGCTCCTCGGCCCAGCCGTGTGAGGTCTTCCACAGGCTTCAGAGTTAGCCTTCCTGGAGGAGCAGGGCTGCTGTTTACTGGGCGCTGGTGATGTGCCGTGAGGAGAACTTTCCATTATCCCAGGAATGTGTCTAGATACTGGAGTTTTCATTTGGCAAATCGGAGAGTCTCGGTTTCTTTACTTAGAAACTGGGCATGATACCTATGTAGGGTTACTGTGACCATTAAGTAGAAAAATGCATGCTACCTGCTCCACAGAGAAGATTTCAAACACATGTGAGCCTGTGCCAGGCAGAATTTTATTCAGTTCTAGGGTTACACAGACGCTCTTTTCTGCTTCTCTCCTTGCAGAAAACTGTGTCCTTTTAAAGAGTGTGGGTAAGTATCATATTGTGTGTGAAAATCAAACAGGCTCTCGTCTAAAAATATGTAACCTGGATTCTATTCCTGGCCTAGCTACAGACTCCTGTTAACTTATTAATATGTGATCGCCTCAGTTTCTTATACATATACATTGAGAATTAACTCCTTCTCCCCCACTGATAGGAATTTGGGAGTGATGGGTTGAGCATCCATAAACCATGAGTTCTCTTGAGGAAAGTGATACGCTTATACCGGGCTTATACTATTAGGTCACATGCGCTTCTGTTTAAAAAGTACTTTGGTGGCAGAAGAAGGGTTTTATCTGTGTGTTTATAAACAGGAAACTGTGTTTATTTAATTGGGCTTCATTTCTTTGATAAAAGTTTGAGTTTTTTTATAAAAAGTTTCTGATATTTGACTTCACAAAATTAAAAATGGTTACTTCAACAAAAAGTAACTTAGCAAATATCCCCTTTGTGATAGTGACCTTATGCCAGAATAGACGTGCTTTCAAGTAGCATTATGTGAAGGCACAAATTCAGTTGATCATTTCACTCAATTTATTCATTACAGGTAAATAATCTTTTTTCTCAAGTTTGGCATTGAAAACACAGAGTATATACGTTTCAAGTTATTTCTCCACTGATCCCTTTGCTTTCTTTTTATGATTCCGGATTCCTCTACAAATAGTTTATAATCAGGGCATGAGAGTCCCCTAAGGAGACAACTATAAGCACACATGTAATATGCGTATGCATGCCAGGACTTTACCTCAAGAAATTGGGGTGCAGTCTGGGCTGCCCTGGGAACCTATAAATTTAAACTGAGCCTGAAATGTGTCCTCAATTTTGCTGCAATGAGGGCTTTATAGACCTTTTTATCTGAGGGGGTTTAGCTTTGTCCCACCCTGGCAGTCTTATCTATAAACATTCTGTTGATGTCCAGAAAATTTTTTTAAAGATATATTTTATTGACTTTTTACAGAGGGGAAGAGAGAGGGATAGAGTTAGAAACATTGACGAATGAGAGCATCGATCAGCTGCCTCCTGCACACCCCCCACTGGGGATGTGTCCGCAACCAAAGTACCTGCCCTTGGCCGGAATCAAACCTGGGACCCTTCAATCCACAAGCTGACGCTCCATCTACTGAGACAAACCAGTTAGGGCAAAAAAATTTTTTTAAAATATTGATTTCAGAGAGGGAGAGAAAAGGAGAGAGAGAGAGGTAGAAATACCAATGATGAGAGAGAATCATTGATTAGCTGCCTCCTGCACATCCCTTACTGAGGATCGAGCCCGCAACCCAGGCATGTGCCGTTGACAGGAATTGAACCCGGGACACTTCAGTCCACAGGCCAACACTCTATCCATTGAGCCAAACTAGCTAGGGCATTTCCCAGGAATTTTATTCTCCAATCTTCTATGTATTTGTCTAGAGCCAATAGTAAGGGTTTGGAAGAGAATGAATAGAGCATCTTAATTTATGGAGCCCAGCACTAAGTCCATGTGCACATCAGCTAGAGCTGCTTTTTGTGCTCTCCTGCCTTACCTTCATTTCCCACAGAATTTTCCCAGGTGAGTGAACCATCAACCCTGAGGAAGCACCCACACTTAGTGTTCCCTGTTAGCATCTGACAGCATTCCATCATAGCTCAGTGAAACATTAAAAAAAAAACATGTTTGTTTTATGTAGTTCTTGGACTTGGACATTTTCTGATTTGCTATGATAATTCTATTCCTTACAATTAGTGTAGTATCCAATTCAGAGGGCTGTTGTGTGGAATATAGACATGAATGAGCAAAGCACTTTAGAATCTGGAAAGTGACATACAAATGCTGAATCTAACTGAAAATTCCCTTTCCGAATATAGTGACCAATAGAATGCCAACCTGGAGGACATTTTATTATGTGCATTTACTTAAACTCCACCTTTCAGAAAAAGTTGAGGTAGTTGTCTTAGAGAACATGGTTCACCTTCATTAGAAGAAATTATCCAAAATAACCATAAAAAGAAAAAAGTTTACGAATAATTTCCAAAGTATTACATGGTAATTTTAACAAAGATGAGCAATGCAGTAAAGGAAAAAGTAAAAAGAATCATTCCTACTCTGCCTTGCACCCATGTTCTAGAGGCAAAAAACAATTAATATGCTGATGTTCATTATTCTGCGATTTTATTTATACACTAGAGGCCTGGTGCATGAAATTCATGCATGGGTAGGGTCTCTAGGCCTGGCCAGCAATCAGGGCCTATTGGAGCCTTCCAGGTTGCTGGCCAGGGCCTCCCTTCATTCTGTGCTGCCCCCTTGTGGTCAGCACATGTTATAACAAGCAATCGAACTCCTGATCTCCTGGACGAATTCCCCAGGAGACACTTTGGGTATTACCTTTTTATATACACAGATAGGGTCAATATCTCTCCCCCTGCCCCAGCCAGAAGTTTGTTTTTCTTTGTGCAAAAATAAAATGATTCCTTGTTACATATGTAAAATGTTCTCAACAAATGTTTTAATGCAAGTCTAAGCCTGGAGATCCGGTGTACAATGTGCTGAGGAGCATTTTTTTGACTCTGAGGCGATCAGGAGGGAGAAGCTGTCCCTACTCAATTTTTCTAAGTGTCAGGGACATGCACACCTGTTTTCATGTCTTTGAATCTCTGTGTCTCCTCCGGGGATGGAGGTTTCACTCAGGGGATTTCTGGTTGGGGGAAGAGGGTCCACCACAGCCTCACTCTAAGTGATTATTATCACACTGGTAAGTTTCCACTGTGGCTGCTGGGTGCAGGCTGTGAACACATTTGAAGTCAGCAGGGGACGGTTAGAAACCTCTCCTTTGCTGAGAGGAGCTGTAGAAACCTCTGCTTCTCTGAAGCCTACTTGCAAGTTGCGGTCGGTCGGTTCTCTTTTTTCATGCCAAGCTGTTTTAAACTGTCTTCTATCCCACAGAGCAAAAAACATGCCCAACAAAAAACAGCACAAACAATCCCCGTGAGTGTTTTTGAATTTTCCTCTGCTAATCTCATAGCTAATGGTATGAGGTCTTGCCAGGAGCCATTTGCGGTTTGCACACACTAAATAACATAACATTCACACGCTTAAAAACAATTAATATCAAGCATCAAATCAAAGTCTCGTTGATGCAGGACCTAGAGACATTGGCTTTTCTACCTGTCCTGTGGAAAAAGTATTTCATCATTTTTACAGGTTGCTGATTGCTATAAGAGGAGGCAGATTTAGTAACCTGTAGAATTTACAGGGTGCTGTACTGAATAATGACATAATTGCATAAATTGCACACTGTGAAGTTTGCGTGTTAGATTATCAGCAAAAGATTATCCCTTTTAAAAATAAAAACGCTCTCCAGTAGGTAGTGGAAAGTGATGCAAATCTACATCCCCTTACCTGTCTTTGTCCTTAGCTGGCAGTGGACTCAGCATCACTTAAATTTCTGTTTGTTATGAATTGAAATGATGTCCTTGGTTGAAAGCATTGCTTTTTATACCAAGTGGAACTTAGGTAGAATTATCATTTGTAGTAGGAATTTCAGCGAAAAAAAATCAAAAGTCACATAAGTCAAAAGACTGCTTCAACCATTATCCTAACTACCCGGGAGTTTTAATCTGCAATTAAAAAAAGTAAACTCTCATTGTATGCAGAACAAAGTACATAAATCTGCATCATCACAGTTCTCAATCATCTTCTCAAGTAGTGAAAGAACAAATGGTGGAGACAAATTAAATTCACCATCGACTGACTACTGAAACAATAGTATGTCATGGTGATGAGTTATGTCTGGAGGTTATTTGTTTATCTGTTTCTTGTCCTACTAATCTATAGATAGAAAAGCCTAAGCAACCATTAAGACCAGTCAGTCACTTGACTGGTCAACTGGTCACTATGACACACACTGATCACCAGACGTCAACGTAGGCACTGCCCCCTTGTGGTCAGTGCACTCCCACAGCAAACCTCCCGTAGCCAGCCAACCTTCTGCAGTCCCTTCACTTGGAATGGGCAAGAAGGCCCTGATTGGCCCCAATTGCTTGCCAGGCCGAGGGACCCCCCCAACCCCCGAGTTCACAAATTTGTGCACTGGGCCTCTGGTAAATTATAATATTACTAGAGGCCCGATGCGTGAGATGTGTGCAAGGGGCTCGCAGCCCCGGCGGCCTTGTGGCCACACAGCCCTGCCCACTGCTCCTTTGGGAAGGTTGTTCTGGAAGTTCCTTCTGCCAGCAGGTCTAATTAGCATAGTAGCTCTTTATTATGTAGGATAAAACACAGACCATGAAAAACTATTGAGATAAGAAAGGAATAGTATAATTTTATCACTTTCATTGACTCAAGAAAGCCAGATCATTCGTTAAATAAATAAATAAAAATACGCCGCACCATTAGTAAGAAAGAAAATTATATAAAAACATAATTTTTTCAATTTATTGGTCATCGATGCTGCTATTTAATTTTGTCTTAGGCATTTGTACTTAAAAGCATTGACTTCATTACATGCTGCACTAATGGAGGTTTCAAATTTCATTATCATTTTAGTGTGATTTGGGACCAAATATTTAACTCTGAGCTTTGTTGTCTTCCCTGTGAAATGGACACAATTATTTCTACCTCATTGCTTGCTTTGAGAATCAAGAAAGCTCCTTCCTAAGGGAAAGCAATCTCGGTCTCCACACTGGTCTCTACACCCAAGGAGGAGGGACAGTGCTCTGACTGGTCTGCACTCTTCTTTAAATTGATTCTTGATACTCTGGCTTCTTATGCTTTAAGTGCTCTTTCTTTCTCTTCCCTTCTCGGACTGCTGGAACTCTTATGCCCTGGCCCTTTGGCTTCTTGGGAGCTCAGACCTCCAGTGAGTTATAAAAAGGGAAGTTCTGATAAAAAAATAGGAGAGAAGTCTTCCTGGGTCTGTGGTGCTACATTTCTGTGCTCAGGGGAGCTTAGAGGCAGGAAGCAGTGTGTGGGGGTAGAGAGGTCTCCACACAAGTTGGCTGCTCCTCACCATTTCTCAATTTATTCCATACACACTGTACTTGGGAGAAATTCCTTTAGGAAGTGTTCAGTTAGCTGCGGGAGCTTCTTAATTTTCTGTGCTGAGAAATGATTTTGTTTGTTGTGTTTCCATGGATAACTCATTGGGAAATATTTCATTGGAAAGGCTGGGGAAACTGAATCACATATGGTTATTTAACTGCCAGAATGACCGCAAAGTCTCTTGAATTGAATTACAAATATTTTATATACAAGTATCACATGCTTACTGTAGAAAATTCAGAAGACAAAGAGATGATAAAGTCATGAATACATTCCCACCATTTTATATGGGTGTTGTTAAAATATTTTTATAGTGTCTTTTAGAATATGTGGTTTATAAGCCAAAAGATAATATACCTATATTAATATTATCTGTTACTATCGCATATAATATAATAGTATCTATTATATATTCATTATGTCATGGAATAAAAATATAAAAACTGTTTTATAACTTGCTTTTTAATTTAACATTATATATAAACCTTTCTATGTCAATAAATATATTTTTACAACAATATTTCTAGTTATTGTAAGATATTCCAATTTCCCATTCTTTTTCCTTACCCTATCATATATTTTTCACTGAATTTATTATTGACACTGTCATTTCATTCAGCAATTATAATTAAAGTTTTAAAGTATAGAGTTATTCTTTTTAAATCTAGTCTACCCAATAAATAGCATCTCATTTTCAGCATCACTATTAATATTTTGCCCAGCTGCTTTTTTCTTAGTGGTATAAATATTTGCCTGTCCAATTTAAGGAAAGTGTAGGGTTCAGTCATTTTGTCAGCATGGATCTGCATGTTTCTCTCTCTCTACATTTGCAGCTAACCCACTCTGACCTATGGAATGCTGACCTGAGCGTCTGAAGTCGTGTTTGTTTTGTGTTCAAGTGAAAAAGACATTAAAATGATAGATTACATATGGATCCTTAAATATACAACAGAATGAAGAGAAAACAGGAAGTTTATTAAAATTATTTTTTTCACAGATAATTGTTAACATATTTATAATTAGATAGGAAGGTTTTTGCTGGTTCATGCTGTTTTGAATATTAATATATATTTCTGTCTCAAATCTCTTGCGTTACAGGTTTTTTACTTAGTCTTTAAGATGAAACTAGTAGATTTCTCACACAATGAGTGATATTAAAACAGTGCTTCTTACAGCAATTTGAGATACCCAAAGAAAGGACTCTATGTCCATGAAATGTCTGGTCTTGATTTATTCTCATTCTGTTCAGTTCACTTCGCTCATGGCTCAGGGAACCACAGAGAATGAATTTCCTGAAATGGTAACTTCGGCTTGCAAGAAATCACTTTGTGTCAAATCATTCATTATTCTGAGACAACTTCTGGTCTTATTCTGTTATTCGCTAGTCCTATTGAGTGATCAAACTCCCAGTTTATATCACTAGGGACAATTCTGAGTAACTAACCACAATATTGGTAGAGTAAGTGGTTCTTTTGTTTTTGGAATATGCAAATGCTTTCAGAACCTACATTCAGATTAGAGGGAGGAATGTTAACTTGAGGAAAATATAGCAAGTGTCATTTTGTGGGTCAATTAGGTTTCTTTTTCACACGGGGAAGATAACACCATTCTATCTTCTTTTTTTTTTTTTTTCTTTCTTTTTTTTTGAATGAAGGGGTGTGAGAGGTGAGAGGGTATCATTTGGACACATTTGATAATAGAGTTGAGGACCAGATGACCCTCCCAGCTCTGTGTTTATGTATCTAAGTGTGAAAATAGATCAATAAATGCACAAATGTCTTTTGTTTCTTTAATCTGATTTTACTAGTGAAGAGACTTTTAAACGCATCCTAATTCCTCTAACATGCTAATGAGTATACTGTAATATTATCTTTTTTTAATGGTGGGGGGGGGTAGTACCTCACTTAAATCTGTGCTCTGAGAGGCTCTGAAATGAGCTAAACAGCTGTGAAGATATTTCTGCATCTCTGTGATGAAGAAGTAATCTAGTTTGATGGATGTCTTTATTTCTACCTTAATCACAGAATGCAACATTAGCAATACACATGTTTCATTGGTAAATGACTCAGAACACATGCATAATACAGGGCTTTACTTCAATTAATTACTTCAAATTTCAATTACTTAGGAGAGACCACACCAAAAATACCTGTTACAGTTCTTAGGCAAATCTAATGAATGTTAACGGAACTTTATGTAACAGCCTCCTTTGGAGTCTAGATTTTTAGCCATCATAGTGAAAAATCTAAAAATATAAACATATAAAACAATAAATCAGGTAATTGGATGACCTAATATCCTGTCTTTATCTATAGTCATTACCTGAGGGTTCATAGAACAGTGAAAAACTATTAGATTAATTGTGCCATGGTTATAGAAAAAAGAGAAAATGTATGTGTTCTTACTCATACATTGATCCACCACTTATGACCCTAAACATAAATTTTATTAGTGTTCTTCTGTTGTGCTGGTCTTGGAAAAGTTTATAGATTTAAGACAAGGTTATTTTCTCACTTTTATTGTATGTGCTAAAATGTCATATTCAAGACAAAACCTGATTACTTAGTACCATGGAAATAAATAGAGTTTCTTTATAGTTAGAAACTAGGAATAATCCTTTGACTGACTTTGGGATATGAGAAAATATTCAAAATTGAGAAATAATAATAATAGAATTTGAACTCTAAAGAAATAGGCTAAAAGTAGAATAAAAGGCAGTTTAAGCCTCAGACTCATTTAAGAGGCTGGTAGCTGGTAAGTGTACCCTGGAGAGAAGAAGAAGCTCTATGGATCCTGGAGTTCACAAGAAAGGTAACTTGTAGAAACTTGAAACCAAAAGTAACATAATCATGAGAAAATCAAAATTCATTAGAGTTAATGGTTGCTGGGCAAAGTAAAAATGTGATGGAAAGGCAATTGAAAGGGTGTATCAAAGGAGGTGAAATCTATTAAATTAAAATATATTGTGTCTGGGACACAATGCACTATAACAATTAAAACTGAGAATCATATAAATATATTACTAAAAATGTGCCTGAACTGTCTTTATAATTTTCCATGGGCAGCATTATAGAGTCCTCTATGAAAGAAGGAAGACCACATTTTAAAATCTATTTTATTTGAAAGTTTATTTCAATTTTGAGAGGTGTCTGATTGACTGAATTGGGAGGAACTCACTAAGAGTGCTACACAGAAGTTGGTATCAACTTACCCCTCTTTAAGCTCTGGGTATTTCATAAGTAAAGATTTATAGATATAGATATAGATATAGATATAGATATAGATATAGATATAGATATAGATTATATGGATAATATGCTAATTAGACCAGATGTCTTTCGGACATCATTCTGGATGTCCTTCCTGACCAAGCCGGGGCCAGAGGGAAACCAGTCCAGGTAGTCCCGGGTGCCTGCTGGGGGCTGGAGGAGGGAAACCCGGGTCCTGAGTACCAGAGGGAAGTTGGTGCCAGCAGCTGGGGGAAGGAAGGCCTACTCTTGCATGAATTTATATCTATATCTATATCTATATCTATATCTATATCTATATCTATATCTATATCTATATATCCCTCAGCACCAAATCTTAATGGACTTAGCTTAATTTCTGCACTTTGATAGAAAAATGTATCTTAACTCCATTTATTTTAAGGGAAAAAATATTTATACAACAGAGTAATGGTCACAGGAATTTGAAATGTAGAAAACATTGTCAAAAATTGTTTCCTAGTTCCCCTTTGACTTCTTTGCTAAATTAGCATTTAAAAGCTATTTAAAAAGAAAGGAAAGCAAAGCAAATGAAACAAAGCAAAACAAAAATCTAGAAGCCCCAATAGCCTTCAAAAACTCTACTGAAAAAAAATATCTATTAACAATAAACAGGGAAAACATTGATTTGTTTCACAGGTTAAGTTTACAATATAACACAGTTCAGGAGCCAGTTCTAAAAAAAATAAAAACTGAGCAGATGAAAATCCTTTATGAGTTGCTGGTGTTTTCTTGAGAAAGAATAGTACCGTTGAAAGAACAGTTGCTTTCTGACTTTTGTTGGAAAATCTAAATTTCAACATAGTTGTTGGATGAAACTATACAATCCAAATCTCCTCTTATTGACAATGGAATTTGGCGTTGGGTAAATGACTACATTACTCATCTGTTAGTTATTCTTTGAACAAAAGCAGTTTTGTTGCTCAACTTAGAATCTGAACAGATAAACGTCTAACATCCTTTGCAATGAGACTTGGGGTGGTGCCAAAGCCATCTCCAAAGTTCGAGAGTTAGTGCCACAATATACAAGGATCTGCATGTAAGATCTATCCCATTCCATGCCCATGAGCTGCAAAATATACAGATAATTACTTCTCCTGAGATAACTTAATTTTAAACTTTCCTACAGTTACCAAACTGGAAAGTTCAATTTTTCTAAAGACAAGATGTCGTGTGTCCTACTGACACAAGAAGAAATGAGAAATAACTCACATTATAAAAATAGCAACCATTCCAGAACATTGTAGACTGAGACACAATGCAATGGATCACTTTTATCCCCAAATCACTGTAAACTACCTAGATAACAAAGGGGAAAGTTTATTTTAGTGTACAGGTACACTAGTTAATAAATGAAAGAAACAATTGTAAACACCAAGTCCCCACAAAGAGACAAAGACAAGGTGAATTTCCCATACACTGTAGTTTGAAACCAGGCACATGTTGAAGACTTATTTTTAAATCAGAGCAAGGATAGAGACTGCGGTTCTTGGTTTTGATTTTAAAATAAGTGTATATAAAAAGTGGAATAAAAAAGAGAAAGATTATTGTTTAGTTGTTGGTTCCATTTTATATGACTTACTGTTAATATCTAACGTTTAAAAAAATACTGAGTGTATAAAATAAATAAATGTTTGAAACTAAAACTACCTCTCCTTTGAGAGAGCATTTGTTTAACTCGTTGCCTTTCTTTTTGACATTTCTATTCTAAAACATAGTTATTTTTGTCAATCTCCTGCTCATATATATTGCATAGAATTTGAAGATATGCTTCAAGACACCAAAAAAAGAGTTATAATTAGAGAAATTTTTGTTAGTTGAAAATTAACCATTTAAAAGTGAAATACCTATTGATATATATACATAATATGTTTATATATAAGCCCCCATTTGCCCAAGGGAGATTATAAATAATATGAATTTTTAACTTGAATCTGTTTTCACCTTATTTTTGTCTAAAGATTTATTGAATAGTGGATATTACTTAAATATTTTTTTGAATTTGTAAAATTATTTGTTTCACATCTATCTCATATAATAAAAGCTTAATATGCTAAGTGTCCAACCCTTCATTCAACCATTTGACCAGGTGCTATCATGCACACTGACCCCCAGGGGGCAGATGTTCTAATCGGTAGGTTAGCTTGCTGCTGGGGTCCAGCCTATGGGGACTGAATGAGATGGGCCAGACACACCCTAGACCCTCCTGTGGTCCCTCCCTGGCCATGATTGTGTACCGGTGGGGTTTCTCAGCCTAGCCTGCACCCTCTTGCAATCAGGGACTCCTTTGGGGGATGTTGGAGCGTCGGTTTCGCCCGATTCCCACAGGCCAGGCTACTAGTGCACAAATCTGTGCACCAGGCCTCTCTCTCTATATAAAAACCTAAGTGACCATCCGACAATTCCACAGTCTGACCGTCTGACTGGCAGCTATGATACACACTGACCAGCAGTGGGCAGATGCTCAATGCACAGACATGGAAACATGGAACAGACTGATGAATCTCAGAGGGAAGGGGGCAAAGGGTGGGAAGTGATTAACCAGAGATCTTATATGCATACTAGATGCCTGGTGCATGGATTCATGCACCAGTGGGGTCCCTTGGTCTGACCTGTGGGGATCAGGCTGAAACCAGCAGTCTGACATCCTCTGAGGGATCCTGGATTGTGAGAAGGTACAGACCATGCTGAGGGACCTCACTGATGCACTGGGCCTCTAGTATTTAAAATAATACTCAGTGTTCAAGAATGATTTCATTTATTTTTAGATACGACAGATTAATTTTGGAAAATATCATGCCTTTATTTTAAAACCATCATGCCAATGTAGTTTAGTCTACCTAGCACTTATGTTTAGATTTAAATAACAGCAGCTATTGAATGTCCAGCTTTTGGACATCTCCAAAATAGAATAGAAAGAAAAGAAACTTAGTTAAAACTAAATAATGTAAAATTGACACAGTAAGTTGTCTACTTTATTTTTTCAATACCTCTCTGCAACTAGTAATGATAATTTCCCAGGATAACTTAGGTCCAGGGTAGCAAGTTCAAAGTCCTAGAAGCTAGGCAGGTAAGTTCCTTCTAGAGTTGCTGGGTTGATGGTAGATTTGAAATGAGATGTTGGCATACCCTCAGTCTTCATTTAAAAAAACAAACACTGTGCTCATCGAACAAAACAATTTGCTTCCCTCATATTTTAGGCTGAGTGACTCAATTAAAATGAATACAGAACATTTTTTCTAGTGGCCTCTGGGAAGGCAGCACCAGAATGACCTGATTAGTTATTGCAAATTCAAGTTCACACTTGGACATTTTAATTATATGGACCCAGATATTAATATTTTTATGCACAGACAAGTGTATATTTGTAAGAATTTATCGATGCAACTACACACATGACCAAAAAGCTTATGCACATTTTGAAAATAAGTCATCAGAAACGATAGGGACTGACTAAAGTAGTGTTTGTTGAAATGAGAGGTATGAGATGGGAGACAGTCCTGATGCTTTGATATTGGCTTACTACACACATTGCTACCTATGACATTGGTTGTATGTGAACTTTTGCTTTTGTAAAATATAGGTGCAGTATGCAACAGAGACCAAGGGGAGGAAGTAATCTGAGGAAGATTAACCCAATTGAATTCTCAACGGTCAGTGCTGAAATTTGTTTTTGTTCTTCTTTCAGTGTATTCCCACTCATTTAAATAAAGCTTCCTAGAAGAGATAATTGTTATAAATACTGATACTTAACCAAGAAGCAGAAGTTGACTTAACTAAGGGAACATAAACCTCACTGTGCCATGATGTCAGGACTGCCTGAAGTTGTCTAAACTATACTTGTTTTCTTAACCTGCTACTGTTCGTGACAATTATATAAGGCAAACAAAAGGTTCTATTAAGTGATGCAATGGATTCATCTTTCTCACTTTATTCCCCTTCTGATCTGTTTGCCTTGCTGCAGTATCATCTTTGTTACCCTCAGACTGCCATCCCGTGACTAGCCCCTGATATTTCATGTGAATGTTATGTCAACACCCATAGTGTTGTCACAGGCTGGTTTCTGAGTGGGTCCCTGCACACCTAAGTAAGACCAGCTGCGTATGAAGGCCTGGCAGCAGATGGAGCCCAGGGAAATGAAACAATCTCAAAATTAGGAGGCTTTTGGCAAGAATCTTTCACCAAAAATCTAGGCAACCTAGGAGACGATGAGAGGAAGGTAATTAAGGGCATGGGGATTTAGCAGAAAGTCTTAAATGTTGGAAAGTGTTGGGGGAATAAGTCTGCATTTCAGTCCTAGAGCAATCACAATCCTAAATAAGAACCATGGCAGAAGCACTACCAGCAAAGAAAAACCAAGAATTCCTTCCCAGGAGCGGGAACAATGATGTCTAGTCTTGAGATCTAAGGTTCTTAACGCCTTAAGCCAAGAAACTACTATTTAGGTTCTGGGTTTAAGAACAGATTGAGATTTGATTCTAAGCTGACTCTTTGGATTCCTAAAATCTTCCTGTCTAGCATATAAGATTTGTTCCAAAATCAGGTACCAGAAGTCAGAATTTAGTGACCTGTTCAAGATCATAAGCTAAATAGTGCTGAAGCCAAAATGAGATCCCAGGAATTCAATTCTCAAACCAAGGCTTTTTCTGCCATACCAGAAATGAAGATAGAAATGTTTAATTGTTTTTTGACATATTCACTTGTCCCTGTTGTCATTACTATAAAGAGTATTGATAATTAGAATCAGATTACTGAAATATAAAACAAAGTAAGTCAGAAACACATCTAGTAAATATATACACTAATTTGTCTTAAATTTTCAGAAAGCCTCAGAATTGATTGATTTTTTTTCTAATTATTATTTATATATCTTTCTGAGTTGATTATAGATTAGCTCATTATAGATTTTTAACAATCATAAGATTTTCATATTGGAAAATTACATTATAAGTGAAGTACTGTATGATACATACTATATTTTGGTTTTCATATTAGAAAATTACATTATAAGTAAATTACTACATAATACATATTATTATCTTACTCATAATTTTTTCTTTACTTTCATTCACCAAACTTTGCATTAAAGAAATTTCAATTTCTTGAGATATTATTTTATCACTGTAGGCCCAGTGCACAAAAATTTGTGCAATTAAGGGGGTCCCTCAGCCCAACCTGTGCCCTCTCACAGTCTGGGACCCTTTGGGGGATGTCCACCTGCTGGCGTGCCTGGCCAGCCTGGGTGAGGGGCTGAGGGCCATTTTCAGGCTGCCCACAGCTCCCTTTTACCCAATGTCCCAGCAAGGCTAGCTGGAATCAGGTTTCTGGGGTTTATTTATCTTCTATAATTGAACCTTTGTTGCTTTGAGTGGAGGCCTAGGCAGGCAATGAAGCCTCCTGTTTGCTTCAGCTCCGTGGCTTCTATAGTTGAAACATTGTTGCCTTGAGCAGAGGTCCAGCTGGCCTAGATAGGCAGTTTCAACTCCATTGCTGGTGCAACGGAAGCCTCCTGTTTGCTCTAGCTCTGTGGCTGCAGGCCGCCATCTTGGCTGGATTAATTTGCATACAGCTGCTCTGATTGGCTGGTGGGTGTGGCTTGGCTGGTGGGACGTGGCTTAGGTGTCTCGGAGTGATGGTTAATTTGTATATTACTCTTTTATTAGATTAGATAAAGCATCAATATTGCTTTATTACTGCCACCTCGCCTCCACAGTTTACTACATTATAGTGTCACACCCCTTATTTTGTTTTGTTTTAAATTGCTTATTACCCAGCTAACCTAATTACTTATTAGTCTGGGCTTGAAATGCCTTTTAATGCTGTTCAAAAACTTCAAATCCATCACTAAAGTAAAGTTATAACATAGAAACTGGTGTTAAAAAATATGCTACCAGCATACAAAGCAGTTCCCAAAGACAGTTTCTAGAAAATATTTTTAGCAAGGGCAGTATCAAATGGGGTAAATGTCAATTTCCCCAGGTGTCTGCTTTCAACTTTCCATTCTGACATATGTACAATTCTGATACATTTACTAAAATATTCATTTCATTGTCTTGAAAATATAGCTGAAGAAAGGAAAACGGTAAAATTCAAATGTGCCTTTTTCCCTTATTTATGCATGAAAACTTGAGTCACAGGTAGAAACAGGGTAAAGCAGTTCACTATAAAAATGATAGAAGGTTTTAGGTCAAGTTGGCTATTGGAAATAAAGGCACCATCATGTTTCATCAAATATTAGGATTCTGTGCCAAGGGTTTTCATTATACACAGGGTATAAAGTACTTTATAAATCATCATATCTGCTGACATTCAATTATTTTCAGTCTTATTAATATGAACTGCAGAGTGTTTTTAGGTGTCTACTGGCAGTAAAACCAGCCTTTTCATTAAAAATGCTTGCCATTCAGACATGGCCCAAAAGTTCACAAAATACCTTTAAGCATCCAAGTAATAAATGCTAATCATTTTTAGATGTTTCAAACTACAGACTAAATAACTAAAAACTTTAAAAAGAAACACCTGTCCATATGCCTAGACCCTGATTAAAATAGAAAGGCTGAATGGGTGCAAATCAGGGAATGATTTTCCCATGAAAATGTAGTCCATCCACGTCTATTTCTATATGCTCTCTATGTAATTTATACAATAACTAGAGGCCCAGTACAAAAAAATTTGTGCACTTGGTGGGGGGGGGGAGGGGTGGTCCCTCAGCCCAGCCTATGCCCTCTTGCAGTCTGGGCCCCCTCGGGAGTTGTCCACCTGCTGGCTTAGGCCCCCTCCCCAGGTGATAAGGCCTAAGCTGGTAGTCAGACATCACTCTGGCAGCACAGGAGCCCTTGGGGGATGTCCACTTGCCAGCAGGGAGCAGGATTAAGCTGCAGTTGGACATTCTTAGTGCTGCTGAGGAGGCGAGAGAGGCTCCTGCCACCATCACTGCACTGGTAAGCATCAGCCTGGCTCGTGGCTGAGCAGAGCTCCTACTATGGGAGTCCACTGACAACCAAGGGCAGCTTCTGCATTGAGCATCTGCCCCTTGGTGGTCAGTGTGTGTCATAGTGACCAGTTATTCCCAGTTGTTCTGCTGTTAGGGTCAATTTGCATATTACCCTTTTATTATATAGGATAGAGGCCTGGTCCATGGGTGGGGGCCAGCTGGTTTGCCCTGAAGGGTGTCCTGCTGGGGTGCCTGGCCAGCCTGTGAGGGGCTGAGGGCTGTTTTCAGGCTGGCCATGGCCGTGGGCTGGAAGCAGGTATCTGGCATTTATTTAGCTTCTATAATTGAAACTTTGTTGCCTTGGTGCTGCTAAAAGCTGCCTGCTGGAAACAGGTATCTTGGGTTTATTTACCTTCCGTAATTGAACTTTTGTTGCGTTGAGTAGAGCTCAGGGCCCACAAGGCAGATGGGAATCTTGGCTTCCTCCATCACCAGGGCAATGCAAGCTTCCTGCCTTGCTACAGCTCCCTGGCTGCCACTATCTTTGTGATGGAGTGAGGGTTAATTTGCATATTACTCTTTCCCTGGGCAGAAGACCCCAAGCTCCTCTGATTGCTGGCTTCACAGAGCCCAGGCCTCTGCGAACACTGGCTCTGCTCCTGCCCCCTGCAATTGCCGGCTCTGTCCTTGCCCCACTGGCAGCCTCTAGCCCAGGCCTTATGCCTGGGTAGAGCACCCTCATACCCCTCCAATCATCAGCTCTACCCCTATCCCCTCTGATCACCAGCTCCACCCTTGCCCATGCCTGAGGCTTCCGGCAAAGGCATCTGGCCTGGGCAGGGGACCCCCAGGCCCCTCTGATTGTCTGTTCCACCCCTCGGGCCCCCTACCTCCCCTGCCACCTGCCTGGCTAACAGGCCTGACCACTTCAGTGGCGGGGCTGAGCTGGACTGGGTGCCGTCATCTTGTGGCTATGGGGGAGGCCATCTTTGTGATGGAGTGATTCCTAATTTGCATATTACTCTTTTATTAGATAGGATACATTCTTATCAATGGATATGATGTATTTATAAAGTTGTTGCAAAGTCGCCAGAAGAGGAAACACCTTTTGTTTATGTAATTTCAGATTAATAGCCCCTGTGCCAAACAGGGAGTGTTGAATGATAAGACTCACCACTTTATACCATGCTCACACTACCAGGTAATGTGGACTCATCTTTTCTGTCCATTTTATAAGTTCTCTTCCAAATGAAGAATCCTTATGCTCACCTTTCAGATGAAAGTTTAAAACACTGGCTATTTTTAAGTCACTTATAAAACTACAGATTCCTGGACACAGGTGTTCTCATTTAATGTTTGGTGGGATACCAAGAGAGGGTATTATTATTATTTGGTTGTTGTTGTTATCATTATTCTCTAGTAATTTGAATATAGAATAATATGAGAACCACTCTTAGGCCATGGCTGTTGGGAGTTGAGAGCCTCTATAATTTTGCAAGTAGAAGAGTGGAGAGGTATTATTTGAAGATTATCTTAAGGCTACAAGAAATGTTATGAATATTTATATGAACAGCACATTCTTTTGTGATTTATTTGCCTATTATTTTGTTCTCTCTCTCTCTCTCTCTCTCTCTCTCTCTCTCTCTATATATATATATATATATATATACATATATATACACATATACATATACATATATATATGAATGTTATACCCCACATTTACTTAGAAGTAAGTGTTTTATTTAAATTTGGTTTAAAATCATCTGTTCAAAGCAAACCACTTCAAACTTTAAAAGATTCTCTCAGGTATGGAAGTACCTTGATGAGAAATGTTTATCCATGACCACAAGGGGGTGCTAATGATCTGTGAATGTAAACTGTAATTCAAAATTAAATTGGTATTTATATATACAGGTTGAAATAATTTGCTATTTGCAAATTTTCCTTTTCTTGGAAATAAATGTATGATTTATAGTGAAGAAACGTAAACTGCTTTCTAGAATGTATATATAATTTCTGCATGTCCACAGTGTAGTAAGAGGTTCTCTTCCTTTGGTAGAATGTTAATTACATTTTCTATATAAAATGCTTAACTCTTGTTATAGTACAGAAATGTTAAATATATTATAAAGAGACATATAAGAATATTTTCAACATCTAATTTTAGAAAGATTTCTAATGCCTAACTTATTTTCCATGAAAATAACATACTTTTATCAAAATAAAAAGTAATTTTTTCATGGTTATGAGCAGGTTTAATTCATTTGTTTCCTAACCTGTGAATCTCTGAATTAAAAAGTGCTCAAATTTTACAAATGTTAAAGTAAGTTTTTTGGTCATTATAAGAATTTGAGGAGATAAAATAGTTAATAAGTTTCCAAAACTTAACTTTGTAATAAAAGAACATTCTAAAATATAAACAGATAAATCATTTTTGAAAGTTACTTCAATATATATTATGAATGCCTTGTTTTGAGGCAGAAAGTGCTGGAATATCATGAATTTAAAAATATGCATTTTAGTAAAAAAAAAAACACGCAGAAAAACGGCACTTTAGTGAATTTAAAAACATTACTCTAGTGGAGATTACAAAATTTATAATCCCCACTCCCTTCTGGCCCTCCTCTCCAGCACCATCTAGTTAGGCCTCAGGATTAAAATCTTCCCATCTTGGAAGACTCAAAGCTTCCACCTTTTTTGAACAGTAGCATTTCCACCTAGCATTAGTGAGCTTGTAAGGCAAGCCTGAGTTTTGTCTTCCAAACAGAAGATGTTTGACTTCTTTGTCGAATGTGGCTATGAGTGAAGCTGAGGGGAGATTTGAACTAACCACAGAAACATATTTTTAGTATCCCCCAAACAGTTTGCTTACTTGGGAATGATTTCCTAGCCCTCTCGTCCCCCAGTGGTCCTGCAGGCTGAATCAGATTTAATTCCTCACAAGTAGGTTGAAGTTGGTGTTGAAGCCCTTCAAAGACCTCTCAGAGCCCTTTATACATACTTCCTCTATGGTAATCTCGGCCCCCACTCCCACTTTTCCATTTTTCACCCTGTGCAAATGTAAGTGCATTGCTATTCACGAGGACCAATGCTGGATTGACTCTGACCTGGTCTGTGCTTCAGAAAGTTAAAAATAGTTAAAAGTCTTCAGAAATGAGGCCCAAGGTAGTTATCATCATTGTCATTGAAATCAGGATTTTTTCTGTTGCTGAGATTCTATGATTATTGTAGAAATAGCTGCATGAATTTAGGTCACTGATGTCCAGACTGTTAACTTGGGCTCTGGACTTCTGTGCTGGGTCTCACCACCAGCATCCTGAGCCATAGATGCTATATGATGACTTCCCTAGATGCCTTTCTCTTTACTGTTGATGTTTTTACCTCACTGTGTGCCATGTGGATGGATCCTGTGGATTCTGATTCTTGCATAAGGTTTTGACTGGAATCAATCCCTTGGATGTCAGTACTTCCCAGACCACTTCATCCCTGACTTTGACCGCCCAATCTTGAATGGATGTGACTTCCCCAGTGTCCACACAGCACTGATACCTATCTCGTTAACTGGTTGTTCCTTGTCTTGCCATGTGGCTGTTCCATCTTTCTCAGGGCAGGCTCTCTCACAAAGGCAATGGGATCATTCTCCTGTGTCCCTACTTCCTACACCCACATGTCCTTTTTCGACATCATCACTTATTGAGAATCTATCTCTAAAGACCCCATCCTTTTCCACCACCAAAACCTCTAGTGTCACTGGGATCTTTACCAGAAAACAAAATTTTCTTCTGTCTCATTATAGAAGTTCCCTTGCTCTTTGTATGCTGGCTGTTTCTTTGTTGCCCAGTTTTTAGTCAGACCTTTCCTTCATTGCTTTCTGGAGCTGACAGGCTTACCTTAGCATCAACCCTGGGGCAAAGTATTAATGTAGCAAGAGTTGGGCAGAATCTGTTATTTGAGATAAGCCTGGCGCCTGCATTTGATTTCATTGAAATTGGATTTGTTTTAAACAAGTTGATAGCTGTGCATATGCTCACAATCAGTGAATGCACCCAAATTAAGTAAATTTATAATAAGTGAAAACTGACTGGACAGGAAAAAACAAAACAGGAGGGCATCTAGTTTCTTTTGTACTTCATGACAGATACATGTCGCCACAGAAGATAATATGAAGGAGCAAAAATGTAAACAGGAAAATGAGATGAAAAGGAAATGAAGCTGTTAACCTAGCACATTAATTCAAGTTCACTGCTTGAAACTGATCGAACTGAACCAGAGTGAAACAGAAGGTAGAGCCCTACCCAGGGCAGTATTGAGGAAAGCCACAGAGATGAATTTTAGTCGTTCGTACTCCAGAGCAATGCTTCAGCCTGGGGTTAGAGTGTCAGAATGAAATCAAGAAAGGAAATGAACTTCAGGGACCCCCATGAAAGGTAAAATTGGTCTGAATTTGTGGAAATGGGTGGAGAGATTTTATACCTCCTGGAATACCCAAGTGAAACATACCCTCAGGTAGCAGAAGCAGGGCTTTGTACTGTGTGTCAGCAACACTCCTTTGTATTATAGCTTACATCTCCCATTCACCTCTAGTTTTCCACACGATACTAAGGGAGTTTATTTACTTTAATAATGATATCTTATGGTGCTTACATTGATGCATTACTGACAGGGGACTTGAATCACTAAGGGGCATAGCCTTGTCCTTTAGGTGAGAGGTAAGATGTAGCAGTGGTTAAATTAATAGCAGCAAGTTGCATGTGATGGGAAGAGGTTCCCACCCTTTATCACAGTCCAGTATATACCTGGGAATTATCCTGCATTCACAAAAATATGGCAGAGTATTCTTTATTACAAATTTTTAAAACAAACTTAAAGACACCAACTAATTTTCTCACTCCTTCGCCAGTTGTAGCACTTATGATGTCAAAAGGCTCTGCAAGAGTAATGCACAACTTTGGGTCACTTTGCAGATACATAAAAGCATATTTGTTGTCCCATTTGTTTATTTTCTCCTTAGATTCCATTGTCCTGGAAGCTGTATCAGTAAAGCTATTGTTATGACATATGTCTGATATTTTGCTGCCTATGGATTCTTATAGGATTTTTATGGTTTCCTGACTTACCTTCAAGTCCTTTACCCATTTCGAGTTTATTTTTGTGTGTGGTGTAAGCTGGTCGTCTAGTTTCATTTTTTTTGCATGTATCTGTCCAATTTTCCCAACACCATTTATTGAAGAGACTGTCTTAACTCCATTGCATGCTCTTGCCTCCTTTGTCAAATATTAATTGAGCATAATGGCTTGAGTCGATTTCTGGGTTCTCTATTCTATTCCATTGATCTATATGTCTGTTCTTGTGCCAGTACCAGGCAGTTTTGAGAACAGTGGCTTTACAACATAGCTTGATATCTGGTATTGAGATCCCTCCAACTTTGTTCTTCTTTCTTAAGATTGCTGCAGCTATTTGTTGTTGTTGTTTTATCCCATATGAATTTTTAGAGTTTGTTCTAGGTCTTTGAAATATGTATTTGGTATTTTAATGGGGATTGCATTGGATCTATAGATTGCGTAGTATGGACATGGAGAAGTCAATGGGGAGAAAAGGAGACTCATGTAATACTTTAAACAATAAAGAATTTTTTTAAAAAAGTTATTTGCTGACTAAAGCCTATGGTTTTCTTCCAGGCCTGGTTAATTTTGCCATTGTCTAGGTCATCGTAATGACTAATGTAACAAATGCAGTTAGTCCATATGCCTTTCAAGTTAAAATTCCATGTACGTGGTTTGTTTGTTTGTTTATTTATTTATTTATTTATTTATTTATTTATTTATTTATTTCAGGGACTTCAAAATTTATCTCTCCTACAGGATAGTTAATGTATAAAGTACATTAAGGATTCCCAATTACCATTTAAAACATATTGGCAATGTATAGCAGCAGTACAGTAAAGTTATAAACACATTGATGTTTCCTTTACTATCTTGCTGTGTGTACTTTTCTCCAAAAACAAATTCTCCAAATTTAAGCAGGAAAATTTTATTGCTAATTAGATTTAGAAAATAATTTGGAAACTAATGAGGAAGAAGTGAATTCAAGAAGATGGGCAATTTGTTTCAAAGTATCCATGAAATCTTTATTGCAACCATATAATGTATATTTTCAGTTTGTTTTTCTATGTTTGTAGAAATAGTACTTTAAATAATATACATGTGCATACAAAGATAACTGGTGAGAAAAAGCATAGATAGGACTTCTTATCCATGTGAAAAAAAATGTCTTCAGTTCCTGTACATTTTAGAGAATTTATACTTATTATCACACAATTTAGATTTTTATCATAAAATTTGGCGTTAAGACATGTCAGTTTTATGATGCTGCACTTTAACAGTAGATGGCACTATTGTCATTTTCCAAAGAGCTGTGTCAACTGGCACACACTCTCATTTAAGAGAATGACCATCTAAGAATCTGTCTTAAAAGTCATTATTAATTTCAACTGACATCAAAGTGTCATTCTTTTGCCATTCTCTGTTTTAAAAGCACGGAATTTCCCTCATACCTTTGCTATTAACTAACTGCTGCATGTGGGTAGCCTACAATTCTTTCATGTGTAATGACTTTCTTTTAAATGATTCCAGTGCTTTGGCTGGCTTCACGGAACAAAGCCTTACAGAAATGACGCTAAGGACAAATCTCTTTCTTCATGATAAGAATAATAATAGTCCTTCTTCACCTTTGACATTTATTATCCCTTTCCATTGTATTTCAACAACATTTCAACAGCTTTCAATAGCGTTACAATTATACACATAAAGGTTAGAAGAATATCTGTTCTTATATTTTCTTTAAAATTGCTGAAATTACCTCCTATCAGCCCTTTTGTCAATCCGAAGTCCATTTACTGCTACCTTTTATCCAAAACAAATAAAACAGTAATAGCAACAACCACAAAACTTAGTTCACTACTTTTCCTTGCAAAGGTTGTGCTGTTTCTATCGTCCAGTTTAATACCAAGTCAGCCATTAAGCACTAATGAATGGCTTAGTAGGCTGAAAAGGTGGGCATGATTGATGGGCACAAATGGATTTCTAAGCATTTCTCTAAAAGTCCTTGCTAATGTTCCTTTCACAGGAGCAGTTAAGCATGTCAATCTCTTCTTGCAGAGTTTTGGTTTTGCTCCAATCAAAGAGATAGGATGGCCAGCCTAGGATTTTCATTTTACTTTAATCATGGATATCTAGCTTGCCTTCTTAGAATTTTCATGGTTGAATTGATAGTGTGAAATAATATATTGATAAAAGAATAATTTGGAGACAACTCCACTGAGATTATCTGCTTTTGTTTGATTTGCTATTGAGCTTCCCTCTAACTCAGGAAAGTGATGCACCACTATTATATTTGGGACTGTGCATATGTGTGTAATTTTTTTCTATATCCTTGGATGTCTTTCATCTGCTACAAAGACATATTTTATTCTAAGTAATTTGGTATAATGAGGGCCCCCTGCGATGCCCTTATTTGTTATATATCTCGTCTACTATGGAAGCCAAGAAAGCAAGCTAACTTTTACTTTTGAATATCTGATTTGACAGTCTCATATTTCAACAGAAATGGTACAAACAAAGATGGCACGCGTCCTAGGAATAGTCAAGGAGACGGGGGACTGCATTTTGTTTAGTTGCCTAATATATGCAACTCTACTATCCCGCAGGTATGGCTGCATCAGGACCAAATTAATACCGTTATTCTTTGTTTAGGATTGGAATTAGATGCTAAATAACCTGCCGCGGGTGCTGGATGCCTCGGTCTTATTAATAAATGGAGCTGTTTGAGACAAAATCATACCTAATTTCTATGTCCCTTTGGTTCAGTTCAATCAGTTCAAGGCTTTGATCCCTTTGTTTTCGTTAGAATCCATTAAGATGTGGCTTTTCTCTCCTTGGATGTGTTAGATGCTATGTTACATGTAAAAAAGGAAAAGTCTATGTGCTCCCTGGAGTCAAGGAATTTTCTTATTTCTTTTTCTGCCCCAGTATGATGCCTTATACTGGCTAGT
Source organism: Murina feae (assembly GCA_004026665.1). Taxonomy (NCBI): domain Eukaryota; kingdom Metazoa; phylum Chordata; class Mammalia; order Chiroptera; family Vespertilionidae; genus Murina; species Murina feae. Next base: position 9,263 of record PVJC01009602.1, on the reverse strand, counting down.
ATATTGCTTTGCAAATATTTATTACATTCTTAAACAGGACAGCTGGCTCTCTGATAAGCCTGGCAATTTACTCTTCAAAGTTTAATCTACCTGGGGCTACCCACACCTGCCTGTCTTCTAAGCAGTGTATTAACTCTCTCTCCTACCCTCTCTAGGGACCAAGAAAGTCCTTAAAAAAAACCCAAAAAACAGTGTATTCTGTTCTACTTAATTTATGTGCCTTTCTTTAAAGAAAATATCTGGAGATTCTTGTTTTGGGGTTGCACTTACTTTTAAGTTTGAGACTTCATCAAGACAATACAAAAGGTTAGTTGAGAAATACTGAAACCATATATGTATAGTACAGTGTGTGCTTTTTCACAAGTTATAAACCCACATGTGCAATCTTATACTAAGCTTAGAAAATGTGATCTGGTTATGTCCAGGCAATTTTATTTATTTCTCTCAGGCACTGGAGGTTTAAACTCAGTTAAATTCAGGCTTATACCTCTCTCCCTCTTTTCAGTCTAAATCTGAGTTTAAATCATGGAGATTACACAACTTCCTTATCTTTACCTGCTGGGTGCCATGAACACTCCCTCTTGTCATGGCAAACATGTCTCCTGACACTGTCCAATGTCCCTTTGGAGGCGAAATTTCCCACCTCCCATTAAGAACTACTGTATAGGTCTGTAAAATCTCTCGGCTATATCACACTATTCCAGAATTACTTCTATTTTCATGCAGGACTCCAAAGCTCGGTGTGAAGGCTTATGATATGTTTAGGGGCAGATTCCGGTGTTGCAGATTTAAGTTTGTATCAGTTTGGACTTCCTATTTAAGGTAAGGGATAGAGCATTTTATGAAAATAAAACTAAGTGTAAAAGTTAATAATTATTTTTAGTGAGAAAGAATTATTAAAAAGTGTGCATTTTTAAAAGCTGATAAATACCACATATATTACAAAATCCAGGAGAAATTATAAGCTTTTTATAACATTCATTTTGGACCGCATGTTTGGCTATCTATTCTTTGATAACCTCTTCCTAGGATGAGCAAAAACATGATTTATTTTTTTTTTAGAGAGGGAATAGATCATTTAGGTTTTTCCTACCATTAGTAAGTTGACATTTGTTTGTTATCAGTGATATTTAAGAAGTGTTTATTTCAGCCTCACAAATTGTTATACTTGTGATTCAATATATTACAATGAATAAAAAGTATGATTTTATACACAGATATATTTTCTGCTTTCAGTATGGCTTCAGGCTGGAGTCCTGTTGAAGAATTCTGGTAAATTCTACTTCAGTGATTGCCTTCAGAAAAAAACAGATAAAGTGGCAGGAGTGTTGAATAATAATTAACAATAATCACTGTGACATTAGTGAGTTTATTCAGAATAGGAGGACATTTCTGTTTTGAAGTGTCCACCATGAGACGTGAACCCTTTGCTCACAATTTAACAGTTTGATTTTTTTTAAATATATATTTTATTGAGTTTTCACAGAGAGGAAGGGAGAGGAATAGAGAGTCAGAAACATCGATGAGAGAGAAACATCCATCAGCCGCCTCCTGCACACTCCCCAGTGGGGATGGGCCCGCAACCAAGGTACATGCCCTTGACCGGAATCGAACCTGGGAACCTTCAGTCCGCAGGCCGACACTTCATCCACTGAGCCAAACCGGTTAGGCAACAGATTTGATTTTTGAGAGAATCTTCCACAGACTAGATTCCAGATCCACACATTTCAATAGTTTTTCTTCTACTCCACACATCCTTTCAGTTCTTGGTATCATAGGACGCATGCAGCTAGGCATACAATTTTCACATTACTGCCATGAACCTGGGTAAGTCAACGAGGGAAATGTTGGGTAAAGTACACCAGGAAGGCTAGCAAAAATGCGATTATACACAGAAGTGGCCTGTGAACTACATAAACACAACCCACTTTACCCAAACTAAACTTATTCTCAACTCACCTTGCCTTCAGCAGGATCCCCAAAATGTCTGCGGCCACCTCATTACCCTCTTCATCAAAATGTGCAACACAGGGAGGGCATTAGAGTGGAAAGAAGCAGATGTCTTCATCAATGGTAGTTAAAACATCTTATTTTTTGTACATTTTCAAAACATTTAACTCCTCAAAAATACATTCCTATGGCCTCTCCCAGAGCCTTGGAAGTGACATGCAAATGAGGGGCCCTGAAACATTATAACTTCACTAGAAGCTGGTGCACAAAATTCATGCATGGGGTGGGAGGTCCCTCAGCCCGGGTTGTACTCTCTCACAATCTGGGACCCCTCAGGGGATGTTTGATTGCCAGTTTAGGCCCCATCCCTGGGACTGGGCCCAAACCAGCAGAAGATTAGGCCTAAACCGGAAGTTGGACATCTGGGACCGCTGGCTTCTAAGTGCTGGCCTGCCTGCCTGCCTGATTGCCCCTAACTGCTCTCCTGCCTGCCTGATTGTCAGTAATTGCTTGCCTTCTTTCTGATTGCCCCTAACCACTCGCCTGCCTGCCTGATCACCCCTAACTGCTCAGCAGCCTGCCTGATCACTCCTAACCACCTCTGCCTTGGCCTCTGCTGCCACGGCTTCATCTGGAAGGTTGTTCGGCTGTCCAGGCTAATTAGCATATCATGCTTTTATTATTATAGATTAGTTTAAAGCAAACATATTTTCACCATAGCTGCCACTGTAGGATCGAAGGTGGAGGAGATGGAGGAGGGTAGAAGACTGAGGCAGGAGATTTATATTAGTTCACAGGAAACAGAATAAAGAGTTCAGATTTTGTAATGATACTTCCTCCCTCCAACTCAACATAGAGAGAAACGTATTTTGTAACATTTATAATACACAGTGCATTCCCACAGGATTAAGATCACTCTTGATTTGATCTATTCTAGAATTTCTTACAAATGGAATAAGACAGTATCTATGTTTCTGTAACTGGTGATTTTAGCTCAGCATAATGTGTTTGAGATCCATCATGTTGTCACAGATTTATCAATTATTTCTTCTCTTCCCAGCTGAGTCGTATTTCACTGAATATTGGGCTATGATTTGTTTATACATTCACTTGTTGATGGACATTTGGATCATTTCTAGCTTCTGGGCACTATAAGTAAAACTGCTATGCACATCTTAACTAATAAAAGTGTAATATTGAAATTAACCGTTTCTCTGGGACGGGGTAAGCCATGCCCACCAGCCAATTAGAGCGACTGTATGCAAATTAGCCCAGCCAACATGGAGGCCGCCATTCATGGACCTGAGTAAACGGCAGCTTCCATTGCAGCAGGAGTGAAAGTGAAACTGCGGCCCGCTCCGCTCATCCTCAAGCAAAACACATGTTTGCAACAAAATAACAATCATAGAATCCTCGGGAACTGAAGGAAACAGCAGGCCTGGCCTGAGCACTAAGTAACATTGTCTTATTATAGATGCCACGAGGTGAAGCAGAGAGGAGGCTTCATTAGTAGGAGGCCTCGCCTTAAAGGAACAGCATCAATTATAGAAGATAAATAAACCCCAGACACCTGCGTCCAGCCAGCCTTGCTGGGACATTGGGTCAATGGGAGTTGTGGGCAGCCTTAAAGCCTGAAAGCGCCAATCAGCCTATCACCCACGCTGGCCACAATCCAATGAGGTGAGAGACATTACTGGGGGGCTTGGCTAGCCTGGAGACAGCCATCAGCCCATTACCCAGCCTGGTCAGGCACACCAGCAGATGGACATCCCCAGAGGGGTCCCAGACTGTGAGAGGGCACAGGCTGGGCTAAGGGACCTCCCGAGTGCACAGAGCAGCTGTAGGGCGGAACAGCGCAGGACCCAGGACCGTGGAGCGGGAAAGAGGCGGCAGGGTTGGCGGCCGGCTTGGCGGCTCCCCAGGCCCTTTGTGGGGCACCGGGGAGTGGGTAAGAGGCAGTGGGGGTCGGGGGCCTGCTTGGCGGCTCCACAGGGCCTTTGAGGGGCACCGGGGAGCGGGTAAGAGGTGGCAGGGGGTCGGCAGCCTGCTTGGCAGCTGCCCAGACCCTTTGCTGGGCACCGGGGAGTGGGTAAGAGGCATTAGGGGTGGGGGCCTGCTTGGTGGCTTCCCAGGCCCTTTGTGGGGTACAGGGGAGTGGGAAAGCAAGGCAGCAGGGGACGAGTGAGTGGGAAAGAGGCAGCGGGGGCATCTTGGTCTGCTTGGTGGCTGCCCAGGCCCTTTGCGGGGCACCGGGGAGCAGGAAAGCAAGGCTGCAGGGGCTGGGGTCCTGCTTGGCGGCTTTCCATACCCCTTGGTGGCATCGGGGAGTGGGAAAGGAAGGCAGCAGGGGATGGGTGAGTGAAAAAAAATTGGTGGCCTGCTTGGTGGCTCCCCAGGCCCTTTGGGGGGCACTGGGGAGTGGGAAAGCAAGCTCTTGGGGGCTGGGGACCTGCTTGGTGGCTCCCCAGGTCCCTTCTGGGGATCAGGGAGCAGAAAAAGGCTGGTTTGACCACAAGGCGAGGTTTTCCCTGCTTTCTGTTGGCTGGAAGAAGATGGGCAGTGGGCAAGCTTGGGAGGTAGGCAGCACCCATCCCTGGCCACAGCTCAAAAAAGAGAACAACATGCAGGGGAGGCCAAGAGTCTGAGAGATCAACATAGAGAGGGTGCCTGCTCAAAGCCTCCACGGTGTGCCTGGGGGCAGGCCCCCAGCAGGTTGACACACACAGGAGGACTACTCCGAGCCTCAGATGCGGCTGGGGGCAGGTCCCCATTGGCCATACACACACACACACACACACACACACACACACACACACACAAAAGGCGCCTGGCAGACTGGGGCCATCATAGGACATCCACTGAGGGGTCCCAGACTGTGAGAGGGCACAGGTTGGGTTGAGGGACTCCCTCCACCCCGAGTGCACAAATTTTTGTGCACCGGGCTCCTAGTTTATATATAAGTCCTTATGTGACAGTGTGTTCCAGTTGCACTGGGGTAAGTATCTAAATTGGATCATAAGTCAAGTATATCCTTTATAATAAAGAGGTAATATGTAAATTGACCATCACTCCAACACACAAGATGGCCTCCCCCATGTAGTCAAAAGATGGCCAGCAGGAGAGGGATCAGGCCTGCAGGGGAGGGAAGTTGGGGGTGACCAGACCTGCAGAGGAGGACAATTAGGGGCAACCAGGCTGGCAAGGGAGAAAAATTAGGGATGGCCAGGCCAGCAGGGGAGGACATTTGGGAGCAACCAGGCTGGCAGGGGAGGGCAGTTAGGGGTGACCAGGCTGGCAGGGGAGGGCAGTGAGGAACAATTGGGCTGGCAGGGGAGCATTTAAGCATCGATCAGGCTGGCAGGGCTTGGTTGGGGAGTGGTTTGTGGGTGATCAGGCTGGCAGGCAGAAGCGATTAGGGGCAGTCGGGCAGGTGAGTGTTTGGGAGCCTGTACTCCTGGGTTATGAGAGGAATCCCAGATTGGAGAGGGTACAGACTGGACTGAGGGACACACCCCTCCCCCCATGCACAAATTTCATGCACCCAGCCTCTAGTCTTTAAGAAAATATTATGAGCAAGTTACTTAATTTCTCTATACCTCAGTTCCTGTAAATGGAGATTATATTGTGTATTGTCTGTAAAAGTGTGATAGATCTAATCCATACAGATGTTCAGCGCCATGTCTGCTACATGTATTGAGCAGTACATGAAATGATGAAAGTTTTTACTAGATAAAGATGTTCTCTAGGACCGATGAAAATTGAGGCTCCCGTCATTAGGGTTGTAGGGTTGCTTCCTAGAAGGAAAGAAAAATGAAGTTGTTTGGAGCCCATTATTAGGGTGCTTATCCCTGTACCAGCACTTGGTTGCTTGGTATCTTTAGGAAAGTTAGGAAATTCTCTATGCACAGTTCCCTTATATGTAAAATTAGACAAAATTCTGTAGTACTAGTAGTATTGGTACTCGTCTTATTATTATTATTCCCATACTATATTCAGATTTTAAAGGAAATTCCTTATGTTAGGAAAACATTGTTCAAACAGATTTTGTGTGGTTTGATATTGAAACAAAAGAGGGTAAACTGCATTTGTAATTGACTTGCGCAGGAAAGGATTTCTATAAACATAAGTGTCCATCTCTCTTTGTTTTCCCTTGAAGATGCTGGTGAATGCATTTGCCTGTAACCTACAGCTTTCATGGTATCACTCAATCAAAGCCCTTCCTCAAGGGGATTTTTCTATTTTTACAACTTGGCCGGTGTTTATGGGAATAAGTTGATAGAGTTCCTTTTCCCTCCTTTGGCTGCTCTGTGAGATTTATGTGATTTAGAATTTTGCTGTGAGGTTCCTGACATATGGGGGAGGACATGGAATTGTAATGGCCCTCTCAGATCTGAAATAGTGTGGAGCCGGGATGCATCTAGAGTTGTTATAGTCAAATATCTGTAGCACATAAAACACCAAAAGCTTGAATTCTGCCTTACCTGGTAATGGCACTGCCTGAATACAGGCTACTGTGGTGTTGGAAGAGGATGGACTGACAGAGAGAAAGTAAAGAGGTACTATGATGTGTAAAAGGGGAACTCACTTAGATAAACTTCCATGAAAAGTTACTTCTGTCAGCAGGCATAGAGACATTATGTAAACTGATCCCAGGAGGCTGTTGGGGATCGGAAGGTCAGTAAAATATTCCCCACTTTTGCAAGTCATAGTGTCTCTGTCTTCATTTTATATCTTGATGTTACAAATTTTCACTTTTCAATCCTGTAAATAAGATAAAGTAAAAATACAACTGATTTTAGTGAAATGTAATGATTAGTAATAACCTTATATTTACTTAACTATGAACATGCAATAATAAAACTGCTTTCTTCATTTTGCCTGTCAACTTATAAAAATATTCTTATTTTGATTGATACCTAGGATTTAAAGTTTCAAGGGAAAACTGTCTTCAATGAACCTTATTGAGAAATGTGTTCTCTGGCTTCAGGATTCTCAGAGACTGAAGAATAAAGGTAATCAATTCATTTATTCATTCATTCATTCATTCACCAAATGCTTAATGAAGGTCTACCAATTAGTAAGTACTATTTTGGGCACTGGAACAACACAGCTGAAAAAATAAAGTCACTACTTGGTGGTGAAAATAGGCACTAAACCAATATGAAAGCAAATATATGCAAGTTCAAGTAGAAATACAAGATACAAAGAAAATACCATGTAAGACGTTTGTCTCTGGGGTAATAGATTTTCAGGAGAAGGATACAGCAGCACAAGGACTTTAAGCAAGAATGAGATGGCTTTGTCCAAGGAATAGGAAGAAGGTCATTATAGCTGGATCAAACGAATGAGAGGGTGAGTGGACAACTTTCCCAGCACAACCCCAAACCACCACCAAAGAAACAGCTCTCACTTGGAGTGTACGAGGTGAGTTGAGGGGAGAGGTCAAAAAAGATAGATTGTGGAAGTGGCAAGAATAGTATACCAAGAACCACTTTGTATATATGACACAGTTATTATAACTACTTTCTAATTCTTCCTCTCTGCTATATCTGAATGTTTATGTACTTGAAAGTTCATATGTTGAAATACTAACCTTCAAAGGTAATGATATTAGTAGGTGGGCCTTTGGGGAGTGCTTAAATCATGAGAGTAGCATTCTCATGAATGGGAGTAATGCCTTTTAAGAGAGAGACCTCAGAGAGCTGCCTCTTTCACCATGTGACCTCTTTCCCTTAGATTGTCAAATAAAAATATGACAACAGTCGACACAACAATAGTCGGCTGGTGTGAATGAATCAAAATTATGCCTATTTTCTTGTCAGATTGGCAAAAAATACAATGTAGTTTTTGGTGTGCCACAGAGTTCTAGCAATTAGCTTATGTGTGCCATGACATGAAAAAAGATGAAACTTGCTACTCTACATATAAGCAAATAAATACTCCAGAGCAATGATATGTAGGCATATTAATAGCATGTAGAGGTAGGAGAGAGGAACTTACTTACAAAGGAGGAAACCACATAATTATTCAAAGCAGTTATAAAGTATAAAATCTAGAGATATTTAAAATGGGTCAGACAGTTGTCCATACCTTTGCTTTATGGAGTGAAATAGCAGATGTTCATAATAATGCTATTCCATCATCTGGAAGCCAACTTAGAGTTTCAGCAAAATTACTTAATGGTTCAGAAAAATGTGCAATACCTTTTAGAAGCAGAAACATACTAGAATTTTGCTTTTTAACATTTAAGAATAGATCTTATATGCCTGTAACATCTGACCATGCCAAATGACAACTTACTCAGAGTTCTGGATAGCTGGGATTTCATAGTACTTGGCTTTTTGAAATGTTACCTGATGTTTCTTGGTTTGCTATCTCTAAGTTTCACCTCAAATTTTATTGATTCAAGATTGTATTTATAATATACTAGGGGCCCGGTGCACAAAAATTTGTGCACTCGGGGTGCAGGGAGTCCCTCAGCCCGGCCTGTGCCCTCTCACAGTCTGGGACCCCTCAGTGGATATCCTATGATGGCCCCAGTCTGCCAGGCGCCTTTTGTGTGTGTGTGTGTATGTGTGTGTGTGTGTTGCCACTGGGGACCTGCCCCCAGCCGCATCAGAGGCTCGGAGCAGTCCTCCTGTGTGTGTCTACCTGCTGGGGGCCTGCCCCAGGCACACCGTGGAGGCTTGGAGCAGGCACCCCCTCTATGTTGATCTCTCAGACTCTTGCCCTCCCCTGCATGTTGTTCTCTTTTTTGAGCGTGGCCAGAGCTGGGTGTGGCCTGTCTCCCAAGCTTGCCTACTGCCCATCTTCCTCCATCCATTAGAAAGCTGGGAAAACCCCGCCTCGTGGTCAGGCCAGCCTTTTCCTGCTCCCTGATCCCCGGAAGGGGTCTGGGAAGCCGCCAAGCAGGCCGCCAACTCTTTCCCACTCACCCGTCCCCTGCTGCCTTCCTTTCCCACTTCCCTGTGCCCCCAAGGGGTCTGGGAGCTGCCAAGCAGGACCCCGGCCCCTGCAGCCTTGCTTTCCCGCTTCCCGGTGCCCCGCAAAGGGCCTGGGCAGCCACCAAGCAGGCCGAGACCCCCCCCTGCCGCCTCTTACCCGCTTCCCGGTGCCTCCAACCCTGCTGCCTCTTTCCCATCACGGGTCCTGGGTCCTGCGCTGTCCCGCCCTGCAGCCGCTCTGTGCACTCGGGAGGTCCCTCAGCCCGGCCTGTGCCCTCTCGCAGTCTGGGAGCCCTCGGGGGATGCCCACCTGCTGGCGTGCCTGACCAGCCTGGGTGAGGGGCTTTCAGGCTGCCCACAGCTCCCATT
>PVJC01009601.1:0-45501 GCA_004026665.1 Murina feae | reverse complement strand
TCTCTTTTCTCCCACCCTTGTCAACCCCTTATTAAGCCCATAGCTTCACCTCTCACCTTTGGGAAGAGACCTCTGAAGTCGGTTGTCTTTCACCCTGACTCTCTTCCCAGCTCCAGGCCACAGGGCCACCCACCTTTAGACCTCCAAAGCAAAATCCTACCTGGACCACCAACAAACAGGCCCAAACACTTCTTCATGCATCCTCTAAAATCCTTGTCCTTTCTCACCCTCCCCCCCATTTCTGAGGCTACTACCTGCCTATAAGTGTGTCCTGTCTTCTCTGAATAGCCACTACCCTTTGCCTCAGCTCTGATCAGTCAACTCTTTCTACAGGGCAGTCTGGTTCTCTCCCACACGTCTCATCTAATCTGTCAGCTCTCCTACTACAAGACTCAGTCCTTTTATGCTCAGCATTCCACAGTGCTTTGCACACAGTAGGGGCTAAAAGAATGAATGAAAACATCCTTAACCACCACACCCAGAATGAACAAAGAATGAATAAACAAAGTACATTATGAAATAAGAGTGAGGAAGAATGGAGGAGATACACACACACACACATAGATCCTATATAATAAAAACCTAATATGCTAAGTGTCCAGACATCCAGTTGTCCATTCAACCAATCAAAGAGTAATATGCTAATGATATGCTAAAACCACTCAACCACTCGCTATGACATGCACTGACCACCAGGGGGCAGTCAACAAGTTGCTATGACGTGCACTGACCACCAGGGGGAAGATGCTCCAACCAGTAGGTGAGCTTGCCGCTGGGGTCTGGCCAATTGGGCCTCAGCAAGATGGACCAGACACACCCTGGAGCCCTACCCTGGTCCCTCCACAGCTACTCAACCTCCTTTGTCCCTCCCCAGCCCCGAATGTACACAGGTGGGGTCCATTGGCCTGGCCTGAGCCCTCTCGAAATCCAGGACCCCTTGTGGGATGTCGGAGAGCCGGTTTTGTCCCGATTCGCAGGCCAGGCCAAGGACCCCACTGGTGCCTCTAATATATATATACTTTTGTGGATACTTCACATCCTTTCAAAGTTCTCTTATCAATCTTTCACTCTGAACAACTATGTGCCAGATACTTAGCTAGACACTGGATATTGCTGCTATGGCTTCAACTACTACTTCTGCTTCTATTAATATTAATACTAATACTACTGCCACTGCTATAAATACTAACAATAGACATTCAGTACTTTCTATATGGCAGGCACCATGATAAGCATTTGTAGGTTATAGCATTTGATCTTAACAACTACCTATGAGATAATATTTTTCACCCATTTCATACATGGAACAACTGAGGCACAGAGAAAAACTGAATAATTTCCCTGCCTTCAAGTCCTTAGTCCAGCAAGGAAGACAGGCCATAGATGCACAGTTATAATGCCCTGAGTGCTTTGAGGGAAAAGCACAGGATGGAATAGGAATGCCTACCAAGAGGATACAATTCAGGATAAGGACTAGGGAGGCTTTCCTGAAGAAATCACACTGACGTGGGGATCTGAAGGAAAGTCAGAACAAACCAGCAAAAGAGAAAGGAAGAAGAGGCCTGGTCAAGGGAGAGGCTGACCCTCAGAACTAAGCCATGGCCCCACATGAAGCCAGGCACTGATGGTGGAAAAAGATTGCTCGCCTCAACAAAGCACCCAGCCTGGGAAACCTGTGCCCTGGCAGGAGAGAAAACCTGCTTCAGCCTTCCTCGGAGGCCAGGAGCTGGTTCAACTACCAAGTATAGTTCCTGTTTTCCATGTACATTTAAATGCAGGATGTTGAGATGCACTTAAAATCAAATCCCTATGGGTTCCAGCTTCTTTTTTTTTTTTTTTTTTTTTTTTAATCCTTCATGGGGCCACATTATCTTAAGGCCTTAACCACCAGGTATTAGCAAAATGTAATGATAGATTCTAATTTACCAAAAATGTGTAGAAAATCTCCCAGAATTCCACAGAAAGAGCTCTATGCCACTACTCTATGCCACCAAGTCAAAAAGGTTTTGTCTTAAAGAGTAGCAATAATTGTAATCCAATGGTGGCAAGTCCTTTAGTCAGCTCATGCCACGGAGTTAGCCTCACAAACAGAACAAAATGGATTTCTTGAATTTGCAGCCACCTGAGACACAACTTCCTTCTTTTCTCTTACCTCATTTCTTTTCTTTCTTTCTTTTTCTTTTCCCCCTTTTCCGCAACAAAACAGAACCATCCCAAACCCTTTCCTGCCGATGTAAATTCTCTGTCTCCTTTACTATCGCTCCAAGGTACTATAAATATACAGTTTTTGTGACATAAACGCAAAGTTTTATTGTGCCGTTAGCCTTGATAGAAAGCACAGCGGAAAGTTGTTTAGAAATTAAATATCTAAAACATGCTATTTTAGAATCCAGGGCCCTCACTATTTCATGTCTGCAATGGAGAAATTTCATCTTGGGGAGAGCAAGCTGTCTTTCACACCATATGGCTAATGGTGGTGCATAGCAATTAGCCAGGCTGATTAATGGTGAACAGACTCTAATTTTATGCTTATAATTGAGCCTGCATTTGCACCCCTGGTGCAAATTCAGCACATCCCAACTTCCACTTACAACAGGCAAGAAATCAAGAGAAATAGGATGGTGTGGAAAGTGAGATTTTTTTTTTCCTAAAGCCCCCTAAAGAGCATCTGATTTGCAATTTAAAAGACTGTTAGCCACACAATAGATGACAGGTTTGTGTAATAGGGTCATGGCGGCCTGGTAAACAAACAGTACCCCTTACACATCTATAGGCAGCCAGAAAAACTGTAATCTGTAACATTAACAGGATGGCATTTTGAATATGGCTTTTCCCTCTCAGCCATGCAGTACAAACATCATCATTTGCCTTCAGTGGCTTTAGAATTTTATTTTTGCTATTTTTATGTTTCTGAAAAATAGAAAGAACACCAGCAGTAAAGCACAGCAACCAGCATAATAAAATACTTTGGACCAATGAATTTTAAGAACAAGAAAAATATAAACTGCATTAATAGAGGGTAGGCTTGTGTGTGAAAGGCATAATATATCTCTAAGTATTTCAAGAACAGAATTATTTCTAGCAGAGTCCAAACATGTGCAGATCTGAGATGCAAATCTATGATATATAGATATTAGGTGGCCTATTGGTTGAGATCCATCTTCCTGTCTGTCTCCTATTTTGCTAGAATCACATGTAATAGAACACTGAAAATTCATTCTCATAACATGCTAATCGTGGGAAGCTAAAATACAGTCTGAAAAATAGTGATACAAAGGAGGTCATTTTTTAAGACTTTTCAAAATGATTTTACTCATTTAATTCTATAAAGTGCAACTCAGCTTTAATCATACAATTATTGTATCAGTATAATGCTGATTTTTGCCTAATAATATCTTCTGAGAAATCTACGACCATACTTTTGGATTTTGCTACTGCTTTAAAGTTAGAGAAAAGCAACTTGTTTTTGGAATAACTAACAAGTTTTATAAGTCACTGAAGCGAAAACTTGTGAAACTCCTATATATTTTATAATAATATATTAGAAGTGTGTGTTTTTGTAGGAAAAGAAAAAAAGGAAATTATCAGACACATACATAATTCTAGACAAAGAAGTTAATATTTGAGATTTCAGTAAGTAAACATGTTTATACATTAAGCCCTTTCTAATTTATTTCCAATAGAGCTTTAAGACTGAGTTCACTACAAGTCCATGAGCAGCAAATAAAGCCCACCCATGCTGAAGCCCTAACAGCAACGGTCAATAATAGTCAGGGGCCAAGCCTGCTTGAGCCCAGCCTGATGGCTAACAAAGCAATTAGTAGCCTTTCTCTGATGCACAGTGGCATCTTCATGCTTCATCCAATTACTCAGAATATACTGGGAGCCAAGTACCACTGTTACTTTATGAAGAATAAGAATCCTAAACTGCAAGTTAAAAAGTGTTCACTCTCTGGTCTGCTTTCCCACATGTGGAGGACTGGCTGGGACCAGGGAACTGAATGTGGCCCAGGGGCTTGTTTTCAAATGCAGCTTCAGTCAGATATCAGGCAAAAATAAAGACCCTCATTTGCATGTGACAGGGACTCTGCTTTGCTATCCTTCCAAAAGCTTACCAGCCCTTAGAAATATTAGCAACACTGTCATAGTTACACAGGTAACTAAGATTAAGAGATCAGAGTCAAGGGGGTGGGGAGGGGGCGGGGAATGAAAGAAAATCCACACTCAGTTCAAGGAGGAATACTGCCTATGTTCAGACGTTCTATTTTTTAAAAATATATTTTATTGATTTTTTACAGAGAGGAAGGGAGAGAGATAGAGAGTCAGAAACATCGATGAGAGAAAAACATCAATCAGATGCCTCCTGCGCACCCCCACTGGGGAATTGCCCGCAACCAAGACACATGCCCTTGACTGGAATCGAACCCGGGACCCTTCAGTCCGCAGGCCGACGTGCTATCCACTGAGCCAAACCATTCAGGGCCGGACATTCTATTTTTAAGTGGAAGAATTAAAAGGGGGAACTATACCTTAAGTCTTATCAAACGGAGGCTTCTGCTGACATTAATAGAACTCTTACTCATTTTACTAGCAATGTGGTTGAGTGCATATATTAACACTAAAAGGGTTATATTGTATTTTATTCCATTGAAAGGAAGAAGGGGAGGGTACTGCTTTGTGCCCATTAACAGTGCAGATATCAACATGGAAATGTATGTCTTACAGGATGGACTCTGATAAATAATTGAGAGCCATTCTGATGCCTGACAATTTAGTGTCAAATACTCAGGTCCATGGGTTCTTTTTAGATTTTCTAATAGAAGCAAGATTAAATGTGTATCCCAAAATAAACCTGAGTTCACCTAGATTGGAGATACAAATTCATCTTTTCTTTGCTAATTAAAGGGAGAGAACAACGTATTTCTTACCTGCACATGATCTCGTGTGTGAGCAAGACTCGGCACATTTCTGGGTTCTTGTCTTGGCCTTCATACACAATGGCCTGTAAAAAAAGTGGGGGGGCAGGATTTGAGCTAAGAATGGAACCAAGGAGCAGAGAACAAACTATCACAGTTGCATTCTTGACCACTTCCCCACTGCTGCGGGCCCACAAGTTTTCAGGAGCTAAAGCCTCGCTGGGCTGATTGTTCCAAGATACTTTGTTAAGGATCAACCCAAACTGAGTGGGAGAGGCTATGTTTCTCTCTGGCCTGTCAACCACCTCATTATGACACACATCTTTGCATCCGTGTGTGAGATGGGTGTCTGTCATCAAGACAACCACAATTCATCCTCAATTAAGAATAAAAGAAATCTAATCAATGATGAGGGGAAACCCAGGAGTTTTAGCAGATTGAGATACTACTGATTTAAAATATAGAAATTACACGGATTTGTATGCATTTCCTCATTTTACTACTTCCAGCCCCAGCATGTAAAGTTCCAGAGATGAGCAATAGAAAACAAGTAGAGGTATGATCAATGAATCCATTCACTCACTGTCTCCTCTGAGATGACTCATCAATCAGGGAAAACCCTTCTTCCCACCAGCAGGCTGAAAACATGTGCTCTCCAGGGTGTACACCCACCCATACAGTAATGCTCGCCAGCATATGTGTGGGCTTAAGCCACAGAGCCATCTCCCTAAACTAAGAAGAATTACATCTGACTCTCAAAATCTGGAGTCCCAAACCACCTCACCAGCCAAGATGTTTCTGTTTTTTAGTAATGTGCGTAGGAACATTTTGCTTATGATCACTAGGAAGTTTCCCTGAGAACTCAGCTTCCTGGAAGATCTACATGTTAATACCTGAGCCAAAGAAAAACTCACAGCTATTGGTAGAGCAGTGCTCTGCATTGGGATACATTTTATTTGTTTGTTTGTTTATTTTAGTGGGGGGGGGTTAATCTTTATTGTTGAGATTATTGCAGATGTACCTCTTTTTCCCCCCATTATCTCCCCTCTATCCAGTTCCCGTTCTACCCCAGGCCCTCGTCACCCTATTGTCGTGTCCATATGTAATGCATATCCTATATAATAAAAGGCTAATGTGCAAATCAACTGAACAGCAGAACGACCAGTCGCTATGAAACACACTGATCATCAGGGGGCAGAAACTCAATGCAGGAGCTGCCCCCTGGTGGTCAGTGCACTCCCACATAGGGAGTGCTGCTCAGCCAGAAGCTGGCTCACAGCTGGTGAGTGCAGTGGTGATGGCAGGAGCTTGTCCTGCCTCTGCAACAGTGCTAAGGATATCTGACTGCCAGTTGCCAGGGAGTGGGCGTAAGCCATCAGTCAGACATCCCCCCAAGGGCTCCCAGACTGCAAGAGGGCACAGGCTGGGCTGGGGGACACTGCCCCCCCCCATTCACAATTTTTGTTCACCAGGTCTCTAGTATACATATATCTTTGTTTAATCTTTTCCCACTTCCCAACCCCCGCCCCTCTGAGAATCATCAGTCTGTTCTATTTCCATGACTCTGATTCTATTTTATTCTCCAGTTTATTTTGTTCATTAGATTTCTTATTCCTTCATTTTGATTTTTAGATTCAATTGTTGATAGGTATGTATCTGTTGCCATTTTGTTGTTCATATTTTTTATCTCTTTTTCTTCTTCCTCTTCTTAAAGAATATCAGCATTTCATATACTGGTTGGGTGCTTATGAACTCCTTTAGCTTTTTCTTGTCTGTGAAGCTCTTTATCTGACCTTCATGATAGCTTTGCTAGGTAGAGTAATCTTGGTTGTAGGTCCTTGCTATTCATTACTTTGAATATTTCTTGCCACTCCCTTCTGGGCTGCACAGTTTCTCTTGAAAAATCAGCTGAAAAGTCTATGGGCATTTCCTTGTAGGTAACTAATTGCTTTTCTCTTGCTGCTTTTAGGATTCTCTCTTTGTCTTTAGCCTTTGGCATTTTAATTATGATGTGTATTGGTGTGGTCCTCTTTGGATTCCTTTTTTTTGGAGTTCTCTAAACTTCCTGGATTTGTAAGTATACTTCTTTCACCAAGTAGGGGAAGTTTTCTGTCATTATTTCTCAAATAGGTTTTCAATATCTTGCTCTCTCTCTCTTCTGGCATCGGCATAATACAAATATTGGTACACTTGAAGTTGTACTAGAGGCTCCTTATACTATCTTCATATTTCTGGATTCTTATTTCTTTTTGCTCTTCTGTTTGGGTGTTTTTTGCTTCCTCATATTTCACATCATTGATTTGATTCTCAGAATCCTCTACTCTATTGTATGCTTAATGTCTTACTAGTCCTTTTCTAATTTTTTTGGAGGTTTCTAGAAGATTGAGTAACCTTATAATGGTGGTTTTGAACTCTATATCCAGTAGTTTGCTTTCTTCCATTTCTTTCCTTTGTGACATGCTTCTTTGTCTCTGAATTTTGTCTGTTTCACTGTGTTTGTTTCTATGTATTGGGTAGAGCTGCTATGTTTCCTTGAGTTGGTAGAGAGGCTTTGTGTAGTAAGTGTTCTATCAGTCCCAGTGGCCCAACCTCCCCAGTCACCTGAGCTGGGCACTCTTGGTGCACCCCTTTGTGGACTGTGAGCACAGTCTTGTTGTACTCGAGACTTGATTGTTGTTGGTATCACTGGAAGGAATTGACCTCCAGGCCAATTGGCTGTGAAAACCAGCTGCCACTACAGTGGGAGAGTTGCTGTGCAGGAAATACCCCTATGAAGCAGGACTTACTTCAGTGGGGCTTTGGTGCTCACTGAGTCTGCCCCTTGAGTGTGTCACTTATGGATGTGAAAAGTTGTAATCTGATATGGTCTTGCACTGAGCCCGGGTACACTGGCTCTTGGATCTCCAAGGAGATGCAAAGTTAGCCACTGCCTGGGGCCACCTATCAGGAGCTACAGAGAGATCTGCAGATTCCTCCTCTTTATATCAGGTCTGGAAGTGCCCAGATGAGGCCCAGCTTTGAAGAAAGGCCTGGGAAAGGACAGGCTATTCATATGCAAAATCCACTGCACACAGCTTGGGTGGGGTTGTAAATTGGATGAGACAGGGTCTTAGGAAATCACCAAGGCAGAGCAAACAGAAATGGCTGCCCGTCAGCCTTGCCATAGGGAGGTCCCAGCATAGGAGCAATGATCCTTGCAAGCACTTCTGTCTGGGAGAAAGCTGCCCTCGAGTTCCTGCCCTAATACCAGGAAATCCAGTTCCTCCTCATATGTGTCTGTGTTGCCCAAAGCCTCACTCTGGTGCTGGAGCTCAGAGGAAGCAGAACCTTGTAAGTTCGGTTCATGGTGCTGGCCTTTTAAGAGAACAGCTGGGTCTCCAGCAGTCTCTGTGTCACTGAGCCCCAATCTGCACTGGTTTTTACAGCCCATAGTTCTTACTTTTCCAACTTTGGGCTGGGGGTCTGGTCGGGGGCTGGGACCTCTTGCTCCTCTGGGCAGCCTCCACAGAGACAATCTCCCTCCTGATTAAAAAAGCGCCACACAGGGTGCCAGGCCAGCCCATTCCACACCTCTGCACCTCCTAACAGTCTCAGCGTGATTTCTTCTTTACTTCTCTAGTTGTAGGACTTCTGTTCAGCCAGCTTTCCAGCAGTTCTGGATGATGGTTGCTCTGTATTTTAGTTATAATTTTGGCATGGTTGTGGGAGGCAGTGAGTGAATACAGATGTTTGCCAACGCCACCATCTTCCTTTTCTCCACATTGGGATACATTTTAATTTTACACTGTATCACTGCATAATACTAAGATAACACAGCTTCAAATTGTTAATAAAATTACTTTCACACATTCACATAACCCTCAATTGCTTGGTGATAAAACCACTTAAATTAACCAGAGACTATCCTTATTTGGTACATACAGATGCTACAACAACTAACTTGTAGTTAGTTGGCTCTAATGTGCTTTGTTGATGAACCCAGGATTTTTAATGTAAATGAGGAGGGAAACTTAAGACACTGTGGGTGGGGACCCTTGAGCATGGTCTAGTTAAGATATCTAACTCCAATACAAAACAAAAATAGCAACAAATTTAAAAATTACAAAAGCATGTACATAGAAAGAAAATGTTTCCCTACCACTGGCCCATCAAAATGATTTTTTATGGTTAGTCTATCATTTATTAAGGTTTTATTTTGACATAATTTTAGACTTACAGAAAGGTTGCGAAGATATGTAACTTCAACATACTCTTTACCCAGAATCTTCAAATATTTAAATTTTACTAAATCTGCTTTATTCTTTTCTCTTAATTCTTCCCTTTCTAATTTATTAGAAAATTGCAGACACACCCTAAATACTTCAGGATATATTTCCTTAAAACAAGGAATTATCTTACATAACCACAGTACAATGATCTGAATCAGAAAGTCAACATTGATACAATCATCTAATCTACAGACTTTAATTGAGATTCATCAACTACCCAATAATGTCCTAACAGCCAAAAAAAGAAAATATATTCCAATACCAATCATTGCATTCAGTTGTTATGTCTCCAATATAGGAATATTTCTGAATCTTTGCATTTCATGGCATTGACATTGTTGAAAAATACAGGCCAGTTCTTTTGTAGAACATCCTCAATTTGGGTTTGTCTGATGTTTCCTCAGACTTAGACTAAAGTTATATAATTCAGGGCCAGAATAACACAGACATGGTGCTGAGTTCTCAGTGTATCAAATCTCACTGTCAACTAGTTCCACTACTGGCAGTAAACTTTGACTATTTGGTTAAGGTGGTGCCTGTTGTCCATCAGAGATCATCAGCCAGACTTTCACACCTTATGTAATTCACAACTATCTTCTGGGGAAAATATCTAGATTATGCTAATATTCCATTATCCCTCAAATTTTCATCCTCTAGTTATGACATGCATTAATGATTTCCTATATTCTTAAAGGAACTTTTCAAATACCCAAGAAGTTACTTTACTCAAAAAAATGCATTATGTGAACTAAAAATGTTCTGTAAACCAAAAAATTATATCTGCCTGCTTTATTTTCTGCAATCACAGCTGGAAAACCAAAGAAACACTGTAAATAACTGATTAGATCTCATACATGATGCTAAAAAAATTCTAATCACTCATTTCTGTAAAATCCTATTATCACTACATTCTGTATGTGCTCTTAATATCCCTGATAACCTCTATGTCAATTTCAGTTTTTTGTCACGCTAGACTAAGTAACTTGGTAAATAAATTCACAGATATTGGTGGTGTTTTCCCTACTGCAAAAAAAAAAAAAATTGTTTTTGTTCTTTTGGGAAGGAGGGAATATCCCTTACATCAGGCCTTCTTGTTTTGATTATTTCTGGATGACATGTATTATTTTTACTGCGGCTGCCAGTTTCATTAAAATCAGTGGACCCAGGATGATATTCAGTTAAAGATATACTGCAAAAATGCACATGACACCCCAATCAGTCAATAACCCTTGGACTCCCAGGAACCCCATGTTTTCATCGGTGGTGAGGGAGCATCCTTTGCTGAAGTTCCAGGGTCTCTGAATACATCTCTACCAAATGCCAGACTGCCACTTGGCCTCTGGCAACAGAGTCCAAATGGAGAATCGTTCTCCAAATCAAGCATAGAAAAATGAAAGCATGAGTTTGGATTTGCTCAGAAGTTGTCAGGAACTCTGGGGAGACATGAAGCATGAAGTTTTTGCTGTCCCCTTCCTGGGGGGCCTCCACCGAACAATATTTTTCAGCACCTAAATGCAGAGAAAGAAGCGCTTGCTGCTTCTGTAACTTCTGAAATAAAAGCAAGTGAAACAAGGAGCCTTTTCACTGTCCCGTGAGTAGAGCTAAAACCCTTTGACTAGAGTAAACTGGAACCTCCGTGTGACAGCTAGGGAGGGGAATTCAGTCAAAGACGGATTCACCTCCAACCTCACCTAAAGCGGGTTTTGTTACTAACAAAACACACACACACACTATATTATGTAAAAGGTATGGGCCAGGAAATCAACAGTTTAATGAGATCCAACATAGGGAAATATGATAAATTCATGTTGGCGAATATCCCTAAGGCAGATTGTCAACAATAAGACAGACTTTTAAAAATGCCACCAACTTCACCCTCCAGCTTGTACACACAACTGGCAGCCACACATTAACTCTACCATCCACAGTCAGTACACACGCCAAGACTGGTTCACAGTTTAGCAAACCCAGACTTCAAGCCTAAAAGGAAAGGGATCCTTTAACACCAACTTCGGAAGAAGTTCCTGTTTTTCTTCCTAATTTAAATGTGTGTCTCTGTGGGGTGTGAGTAAAGCTCATTGAGGCTGGATCAGCTGGGAGATCACAGAAGCATATAAACAGCATTGACTATTTTAAGTGAAACCATTTTAATAGACAGCTGGTTTAGGGCCCAAACAATAGAACACCAAGAAGAAGGCTTATTTTCATCCTCCATAGTAAATCATGCGTCTGCTCCCTGTGAGGAAGGTAGTCTGCTGTGAGAGCCACAAAGACAACAGTGGTTTAAATAAATCAATGTGTTTACCAGGAGTAAGGATGGGAGGCCTGTCACAGAGATGGGCGGGCAGGGAAGAGAAGACATAGAAAAATATATTATTTAAATAAGTGAATGGATGGTAAAGCAAGTTGAAGTTTTAAGCAAGGAAACAAAAAATACAGTATCAAGTAGGACACAATGTTTACATTAATCCTACCAATGGCAAGTAAATGCCTTAAAGTGGCAGGAATGCTTGGTCAGGAAGAAAAGTAGAAGAATAAACAGTTAACTTCATCACAACTTTAGAAACAAGTTGTCAAAATGACATATTTAGAGTAGATTTATTTTTCTGATAGACTAGCCTCCCTTTTTTTAATGTCCTTCTCTATTAAGCAGAAAGAAAATATGCAATTATTTTTAATACCTTATTAACTTTCATATTGAGAGGTTTGTTTTTTTCCCCCAGAATAATGTTTTATAATTAACAAAAATGAAGAAAAAAATAGGCATTGTTAAACTTTCACATCCTTATGTAACAAAACAGAAGGTTTACCATGAGAGGATAAAACACCATCAATTTCAAATGCCCAATTATAAATTAACCTACAGCATCTTTGCAAAGAAATAATCAATCAATAGTGAAAATCTGCATTGGTTGCCACTGTTTTTAGAAGGCATCTTGTGAAGTGTGATTCATCCTGCTTTTCTAAAATATCACTGGGTTTTAAAAGTTAATTGAAACTTACTATGGATAAAGACCACACAGTAAAACAAAAAATATATGGTGAACATACACTCCAGGATCACACTTCAATAGGATGCCAAAGGAAATACAGAGAATTAAGCATGGCCTTCTTTGTTTATTTTTCTAATAGTTTTAACTCTTTGTGTTCCTTGCCAAAAGAAAGAGGGTGAGGAGAATATTTTGACTTTGGTTCGTCAAAATCCAAAAGGTTTTAGAAACAAAATGTTTGTATTAGTCATTTTGGTTTACAACCAAATAACAGAAGATTTGTCATCATTAGTTTAGAAAGACAGAGAGAGAAAGAGAGAGAGGGAGAGAGAAAGGTAGATAGGTTATCTATAACTAACAAAAATGCCTAATTTTCATTTAAACCAAAGAGTAACCTTGAATATGTTACTCTTTTTTTCCCACACAAAATAAAAGACCAAACCTAATGTGTCACCTTAAATAATCAGTTCATTAAAAAAAAAAGAGTTCATAAATATACAAAGTACCTGCTTCAACCAGAGTGAAGTGTCCTCTAAATAGATTGTCAATAAGGCTTTGGTAGCAAATTATCAAGAATTGAAACTAATCAAAGAATAATACTAACATCTACAATATCAGCATACTGTGATATGAATCATTACATTTGACCACCAAGTTCCACTGCTTGTCATTAAAAAAAAAGTGCTAGCTAATGTGATCTAGAAATTTCCAGAAGGTTGGTTAGAAATTAACCTGAGCCAAAGAAAACACTACACATCTGACATTTCATAAACAATTGTGTCAAACAGCCTTCCAACATTAATAGTGGCATAAAATAAAAAATTACTTTGCTTCAATTAGCAGCTTGGCTACTGGTGAACAAATTACAAAGATGTAATTTCAGCTCAGCAGCTAAGCGGGCCGTTTTCAGAACTGAATTAGGAAAGTTGCAAAGGAATGATATCATATTCAGTATGCTGTTCAGTTACATCACAGACCTGAATAAAAAGAGAATGCGTACCAAAAGCAGTTAGCTTTAGAATACATCTTTTATGTCTCAAAAAAATAAAATCCCTTATATTATTTCAAACGCCAAGATAAATACTGAATCATTCTAACAACCCCATATTGTAAAAGTTATTTCACTCATATGATAACTACATTTACATCTATATTAGTGGATTCAACTGGCTTTGTCAGCCCAATGGGATGATGATGATAATCATAATAATAAAAGCAGCAGCTAATTTATTAAGCACTTAATGTGTGCCCGTCACTATTCTAAGCACTTCACATGTATGAGTTCATACAATTCTCACAACAGAGCTCCGAGGTAGGTGCTCCCCTAATTTCCATTAATTTAATTCCAAATGCTTACATATTCTGATTACTCACTAAGACCAAAGTATTCTAGTTCAACAACTATATAAACAATTCACAATGTCCAAACCCTTCTTCCAGCCTCTCAGCAATGTAAGTAAAGGCATAAGAACAGTCTATCGTTGTAGTCATACAAGTTCTAGAAATGCATCATTACTAATATGTTCGTTTTTAATGCTGTTCAAACATTCACATGGAAACAGCTCTAGCGTAAATATCCCCGAACAAATGGCTGTATATTATCCAGGAGGGAGCAGTTGGACCGCCAGACTGGGGAAGTACTAGGCCATCTGGCTCCGGCAATCTCTCCAAAACCATCAGCTTTGTTTTCACCCCCAGACTCCAAACAACACATTTTCCACTGTGATGAGTTTACATTTTCCCAAACACAGGTCCTGATCATGCATAAAAATTCCAAACTTCTTCATTCCTCCATGTGCAAGGAAATTTAAATCACCTGCATTTTTTACATTTTACCAACGAAGAAAGAAAGCTGCTAAAATATGGCTCCTGACTATAATCTTGCCCTGTGCTCTTTTTTGTTTGTTTGTTTCCCCAAATGTATGAAAGACCCTCTCTCCTGACCTAGTGAATTCCTTTGGAACTTATTGATATACTAAAAATGTGTTTATCTACCAATGAAGAACCACGAACTGAAAGGGTTGTTAATCAAATCTACATAGCTGTGGCAGGATATAATGAAACAATCAATAGGGAAAAATGCACTTGCATCAATAACTTAAAGTACTGGGACCATCAAAACAAATATATAAAGATTAGTTGGGAAAAGAAATATGACAGCATTTCTGTCTATTCTTCCTTGCACCTCCCACTGTGCTGGGACCTTTTAGAGTTCCCTCACCACATCACCTACCTTCAAACCCAAACATTCAAGGATTATGTGGCCATTATTTTCCCCTTTCCAAAAAACAAAACAACAACAACAACAAAAAACAGCTTTTGTTTGGGGGCAGGGAGAGTTTTGTTTTTGATAACTTTATGGACTTTGGTACTCTTTCTTTGAATTATAAAGATGTCACTTTTTTTAAAGCAAGATATTAGGAGGGAAGATAAGTTAATGCTTTTTTTTTTAACTATTGAAAGATAAATAACTCAAGGAAGCAATCACAGAACATAATCCAATTTCAAATACTACATGAAAATCTGAAATGAAGCAGATTAAACCTCACACTTTCCCACCGGGTTCATCTGAGCTTCTGCAGTAGATACTGTTTCTGGATGCAACAGCCATAAAGTTCTGAATTCTACAGGCCTTTTTGCATGCTCACTAATGGAATACCAAAAACAGCAATGACACAAAAACAACCTATTTTTAGTCCAGCTAAACTTGGTTTTGAACAACCCTTCCCAAAAAGCAAGCCTCTTATTTTCTAGTTGGTGGATGAATTTTTTAAATATCCTTATATCCTCTGTGTTTTATATGAGAGGGAGAGGGGGCTCAGGTCCTTACACATTCACTTCTAATGAAGCTTCATCTTTCTGGGAGAGTCCAATATTAAGAGCTATCCAAAAGAGTGTCATGGGACACTTTGAAAAGGTGTGAAATAGTGTGTGTCATACCAACGTATCTTGGTTGCGTACATTTCTGTTTGATCTCAATGATTCTAACTCCACCCAAGATCAGGGACATTCTATGAAAATGTGGAGTCCACAGCTAGTTTTGGATTCTGCTTGCCAAAGATTCCCTTTGAATTTTAACCCCATCTTGTGGGGGCAAAGATATGACATCATGCACATAACGCTGTATCTCAGATCTGAAAAATGTTACCATAAACCAGCAGCTAAGGGAAGACTTGAACCGTGGCTACATATTCTCTCTGAAACTTAGGATGCTATTGCTATTAGAACTCATCACATCACTGAAAATAGTCCAGTCTGCATTCTAAATATCAAAATCCTGAGTCTATCTAGAAGAATTTGAGTGGGGGGTGGGGTGGGGTAACCATTTATTCAGTCAGTTTTAGCCTTACTTCTGATTGAATGGGTTACAGCATATTTAACTAAAATCAAAAATTTAAGAATTTTTTATCAGACTTGGTAGTTAATTATCATAGAATAATTCAAACTAAACGAACACTCCTTTTTTTTACTCAAGGCTAAAATGTAATAATTCTATCACAGCTAAGGAAAGTTATGCTTCTTCAAACTGATCTGCTTTTTAAAGACTATTGTGTTAATTGTGTACACAAGAAGCTAACCTACTTCCAAAACTCTGACAGCACATGATCAACGAACATGCAGCCTGAGAATGGGCAAAGATTGTCTTTCAAAGTGAAAGCTACACAGAAGGTAATAGGAAATTATTATGAAAGCAAACAGGTATGACTCAAAAAAAATCTTTTGTTCTTGATATTTTTAGACTAAATTCAAAGAATTATTTAAACCTTTTCTCAGGTCACTCCTCACCAAAATATAGAATTGTATGCATTTATAATTTCAACTTCCAGTGAGATGTCATATTATGGCAAATGACTTTCTCATACCTGCTATTAGTTTAAAAATAAACTATATCTTGTTCTAATCCACACACACACACACACACACACACTGGTAGAATTTTATTATAACCAAGAGGTCAAAGGATGCCTTAAGCTATAGTTTTTCTTAAGCTCTGTGACCTAGTTAGTAAAATGATATTTGATGTATTGCTTTATAAAAATCATAAAATTGCTTTATAAAAATATAAAAGATTTTTCTCCCACCATATGAAAGTGTATAAAGTCAGTTCATTTCATAATGAGAAAACTGATTTTTGGTGGCACTTTTTGTGTAAGGGGTCTAATGTAAAGTTTTGAGAGAAGTTAATCACTTCAAACATGTCCTAATTTTGTGCACCACACAACTGTTGCTTTCATAGTGCTGCCTATAATTTAATATTTAAGTTGTCAATGTTGCACAAGCAGACAGGCCTTATATACTAATATGTGGAGATTTTTTATCTTTCAAAAAGTAAATTTTAACAAATACATATGGAATACATATTAGAGCTCATACTTTCCCCACCCCCTCCCATCTTTTCTTTCCTGGGATGAGAATGGCAGGAAAAGATAATCACAGTATCAAAGACAATTTTTTTAAAACAAAACATCACTTAAGACATTTTTGTCTTGATATCGTGAAAAAAACCTACTGTTATTGAAATCAGGCTTCTGTTTTCTGCTTGGCAGGGCTGGGGAATTAACAAAATATAATCTATCCAATTTAAAGGGAATTCTCCTATATAATTATAAAAACCAGTAAGTAAAGAAAAAAACTAAAAGTATAAATGTGGGTTTACTCTGAATAATCAACCAAGAAATAACTAGATCTTCAAGAAAGTCCAATTTTTTTTTTTTGCAAATGCTTAGAATAGATTTCAATAGATATTTATTATCTTAAAAATATGTTTCATACCCTCACTTTCTACTTGGTTCGCAATGAAATATGAGGTAATAATCAAAATTAGCTGTTATTAAATGTATTCTTGCTGATAGATATTAAACCTTATAACAGCTTAATGATGTGCATTTTGTACAACATACTTAAGCATTGCTTATCTAAAAACAAATTTTAAATATGTAGGTATGACTTCATTTGAAACCTTCCAAACCAATATCAATGAAAGATCACCTCCCTTATTTGAAAGGGAGTATTTTTAAATCACAATCAAGCAAGTAAGTTTCAACCCTCCTACTAAATTGGTAGTTGGTACACAATGGATAACTTTTCTCTTTGTTCTGAGTTCTTTCCCTCACCCAATAAAGCTGTCTTCTTTTTTTCTGTGACTAAGTTCTCCAACTACCTAACCAGCTATTACTTAATTCTGAAACTAAACTTTTTCTTAAAATTTAAAAGAAATGGGGTGGGAGGGGGGAGAGCTCCTGTGCCTCATTAAAACGTCAGGCCTCTTTTCTGACTGGGCTCATAATTGTATCTTTTAAACCATAACTCAACCTTAATGTATACTGCTTGACTCGATGCTTGTTGGGGAGCTTAAGAATAGCCGTCTATGTACCTTTAAGACCACAAGCTCACTCATGCTGCCTGGCTTCTTGCCAAACTTGGAGGCAAAAGCAGGAGGGTTTTTGCAAAATATCCTCTAACAATTGTCGCTCCCTCTTCCAACACACCACCACCACCACTATCACCTCCTTTTAAAAACTCTGTGAAGTGGATCATCTGTGTTCTCAGCCCGCCTCACTTCTCCTGGAGAACCTGCCTTTGCCGCCACCCGCTCCCTCTACTCCAGGCCTCCTGGGGGTCGGCCTCCTGGGGGAGGCCCGAGTGGATTGGGTTTTACACATCTGGCCCACTCCTCACGGGTTTCCCTGGACACCTTGTGCGCCCCCTGGGGCACCCGGCGGGGTCAAGCAAAGTTGAGCCCACATTCTCCCCACTCAGCAGCCCACAGTCCTAAGGTCTGAGTTTCCCTTAGGAGCCGTCGAGCCACGTTCCCCACGCGGCGGGCACAAATGCCTGGACGCATGGGCACTTGGAAGGCGGCGCTGAGAGCCGGGCCCACGGCCGGCCCTGACGCTGAGAGTTCGAGTACCAGCCCTCTCGCTTGGGACTCCCCTAAATGTTGCGGCCCTAGAGTTACCCCTGCGGCGCGAAATGCAGAAACAACTTACTTGTTTTGTCATGGAGTCGATGAGGCGCACGTAGAAGTCCTGTTCGGTCCTTATCCCTGGAGGCACGGGGGAGGAGAACAAGGAGAATTAAGTGAGAGAGGCTCTGCGCGAAACCAACAAACAAGCATACAAAGCATGGGCCTCCAGGGCCCCGAGATGCACAGCCAGGTCCCCCTTGTCCCAGGGTCCCGCAGCGGGGAAGCGGGCCGGCCCCACCTGGCCGCTCTGCCTTCCCACGGCAGGTACCCCTCTGCGCGCTCTCCCGCCCCCAGGAGCCAGGCAGGGACTTTGGGCCTGGAGCCTGGGCTGAGCGGAGGGAAGCGGCCTTAGAAGGGGAAGGAAGGGGAAAGAGGCCCGACGAGGGAGGGCCGAGGAGCCACACCTGGCCCCAGGTGAGCACAGGCCCCACACGCCCGTCCACAGGCCACTTAAGGGCTTCTCAGGTGCAGATGAGCACAGGCCCGACACGCCCGTCCACCGGCCTCTCGAGGGCTTCTCAGGTGCAGCCTCTTCGGGCGGAACTCACTGGACAAGGGCTGAGAGTGGCCGGCGCTCTCCTCGCCTGCAGCTCCGCGCGCCCCCCACCCGCGCCCCGCGCCCCAGGTGCCGAGACGCGCGCGCTGGGAGCCTCACCATTGCTGTAGAGGAGCTGCAGCCGGTAGTGAATCCCGTTGTTGGTCTTTTCGCTGTTGGCCTCCTGGGTCGCATCAGGACGCGGAGACACAGGAGACGCAGGAGAGAGGTCGGCGTGAGCTCGTGGCCTGACTTCGAGGCACCTTTCCCACCCGGGGCCCCTGTGGCCGGGGAGCCCCGACAGGCCCGGGAACAGCAGAAGCTGCGGCCAGCTGGGTTCCCTCTGACGACCCCCAACCCGACCCTGCCTGCTCCCTCCTTCCTTCCAGAAAATTCCGTGGGGCGCACACAGGCGATGCCCACGCCCTGGGGGCTCGGGCCTGGGCCGGCGGAGGCAGAAGCCGCGCGGGGCCGCGCAGTCGAGGGCGCGTTCATACCGGGCGCCCTGGGCGCTGGAGTGGGAAGCCGGGCTCGCCTCTTCCCAACTCTCGGGGCTCCGCACAAACCCTTTTTGGAGCACAACCTCCCGGACCGGGAGCCGGGGTTCGCCCCGGACGGGAAGCCGCTCGGAGACCCCGCGCAGGAGGGTGAGGAGCGCTTGGCACGGGCGGAGGAGCGCGCCTCCCGGGCGCCTGGGCCTGCTCCCCCGCCGGGCGAGGGGCAGAGGCGCGGCGTCCACTTACTTTTTCCTTCTCCACGAAGCCCACGAAGGCGGTCCTCTCGATCTCCACGGGCTGGCCCTGCCGATCGTAGAGGGCCAGGACGAAGTGGAAGAAGTTGGATTTCCGCAGGTTGGAAGGCGGCTGCTTCTCAAAGTGAGCCCGGGCCAGACCCACCCCGCTGCGGCCAAAGAGGCAGAGTTAGACGGCTGCACGGGACACCCACCCGCGACCCCCGGCAGCCCCGCACCCACGGGCCTCCTCTGCCCCGCAAACGCCCCCGGGGGGGCGCCCTCCACTCAGGCGCCCCGTGCCCACCCGACGGCGGGATTGGCGTGTTCTCGCGCGTCCTGTCCTCCACGCGGATCACAGGGCGCGCCCCCCCCACCAACTCGCAGAAGCGCTGCGAAAGTTTTGTTTGGGTTTTGCGCAGGTGGTAAAGCGCTTCAGCATTGCCTCCGACCCGAGGCGCGCGGCGTGAGGAGAAAGGAACGTGGCCGTGGAGGAGGTGAACCCGCGTACGCGGAATAGAGCGGTTCATTGACAGCTTAGAGGGAGGGGGCATGGGAGTCGGTTCCTGCCACCCCCTCGATTCTGCCGGCTCAGCTCCGTGGGCTGGTGAGGAGGGTGGGGGACATGCTCAGCTGCTCGCTGCGGGAACCATCCTCCAGGAAACCTCATGCACCCCTGCAGGCGGGACGCCCGGCCTCGGGAAGCCACAGGCTCCCCACCCACCCCTATAAAACGTGGGGAAAAGGACTCTAACGGTGGGAGCTGTCAGGTGTGGTCATTGTGGAAAAGGGAGCTGGGGGTGTTTTGTGTTTGATGTTTTTGTTTTGTTTTTAAGATCTGTCCTGACAAACTTTCGCTGTTCCACAGAAATATTCACACTCATTCCAGAAACCCTAAGAACTAGGGCTGATGGCTGAGAGCGTCCAGCCGGGGCTAAAAGCTGGGGCGCCGGGGGAGCAGGGCGGCGGCCACTGACAGCTCGACCTGCCTGACACAAGCACGCTCATATACACACATACACACATGTCACACACACACACATACACTTTCACTTCAAGCCCAGTTATCCAACTCACTCTCACTACCTACCACCCCCATCTTTATACACAGTGGGGATGGAAACAGTGTTAGCGACACTTGTCCGCAGCCCAGAGAAAATAAGGATGATGTAATTAGTCATCTTCCTTCTTCCCCTTCCGCCCTCTCTGGGTCCGATAAGGCCTGGGGCCGCCAGGTCTCCCACTCCCTGGAGCCCAGCTGGTGGCCTAGAGGGGTGGGGGAGCAATGACCGTTTCTCACTTGGGACCAGGAGTCCCCAGAAAGAGTGCTGAGGTGCCCAGGAAAGTTCCCCCGTCCATCTCCAAGGGCAGTGCCTCAAGGCAACACAACCTAGTATCCCAGAGGCCAAGAGGGGAGAGGGGCTGGAGAGGCCATGGAGACAGGGCAAGGAAGACGTTTAGGAGATGTCAGAATTCAGGTTGGGAGTTGCTGATCTCCGGAGTGGACTGAGAAAAACTGATAGGAGAAATAAGAGAAGACTCCAGGGCAAAATGAAAACAGAAAAGAAGAGAAAAAAAGAGGGTCAGGAATGGAGAACGAGGGGGAGGAGTGAAGAAAGAAGAGCAAAGAAAGGGAAGAAGGAAGAGAGGGAAGAAGGGAAGAGAAAAGGAAGGGAAGTAAAAGAAAAGGGAAGAACTGAAAGAAGCGAGAAAAGAAGGAAGGAAGGAGGGAGGAAGAAAAGGAGAGAAGAGAGGGAGGGAGGGAAGGAATGAAGGGAAAGAAGGAAAGTTTTAAAATGAGGGAAGACAAGAAAGCAAGGCAGAAGGAAAGGAAGGAAGGAAAGAAAGGGACGAGAAAGAAAGGAAAGGAAGGAAGGAAGAAAAAGAAAAGGAAAGAGAGAAAGAGAGAGAAAGAAAGAAAAAGAAAGAAAGAAAGAAAGAAAGAAAGAAGAAAGAAAGAAAGAAAGAAAGAAAGAAAGAAAGAAAGAAAGAAAGAAAGAAAGAAAGAAAGAAAGAAAGAAGCAGTCATAAAAACACAGATAGCCAACATCTAGCTGGTGAGACTCTCTCCTCTTCTGGCTTAAAACAAAATGAAAACAGTCACAGACCCGGCAGGGGAAAGTGCCGGCAAAGCGTGGGCTCCTCGCGGGAGCTCCCGGCCCTCCGGCCTCAGGCGACTAAGGCAGCGCGGCCCCGGGAGCGCGGAGCCCGGGAGGCTAGCAGAGCGGAGCGGCGGCCGCCCCAATGCGGCCAGGCCCCGCGGCGGCCGCCGCCGCCAGCGCCTCCCGGCTCCTCGGCTCGCGGCTCGCCTCCCCGGCCGCGGTCCCCGAGCGGTACCCACCTCTGCGCCGCCGTGTTGGCGTCCAGCACCCCGGCGCCCTGCATCCACGTCCGCACCGCGTTCATGCCGCTGCCCAGCGGCTCTTCCTTCATGCTGCTTCCACTCCGTTGGATGCTTTCCTGAATCCCAAACATGAAAACAACCTTTTCTTGTGGAAAATCTCCTCCCCCTTGAAAATATTAAAAAAAAAAAAAAAAAGGAAAGAAAAACGCCAGCCAGAGATTTTTTTTTAAGACGGTGAACTCGCGTTAGAAGATCAAGGCGGGCTAGAAAGCAAATTTTAAAAAAATGTAAACCGTCGCTCAAAACTGAGCGATAACCCGGAAAAAAAGGCAGAAAAAAAAAGAAGGGAAAATCCAACGAAAAGACCAAAAAAAAAAAAAATGAGATGTATGCTTGGCTGTTGGGGGTTGTTTGGTTGGTTAATTTTTGGTTTGGGTGCTTTTTTTTTTTTTTTTTTTTTTTTTTTTTTTTTTTTTTTTTTTTTTTTTTTTTTTTTGCTTTTTTTTTTTTTTTTGTAATGATCACAGGCCGGTGGAGGGCAGGAGGGGCTGGAGTTTCCTTTTGCAGAGGTACCCTTCACTTGAAGAAGCAGGAAGAAAAAAAAAAGCCCTGATGGCAATTTAAGAAACAATAGACTCAACTCGCGCTGCCGGCTTTGCTACTTCAAGTGTCATTTTCCACAACCAGGCAAGTTTTTTTCCTCTTTCTTTTTTTCCCTCCTTCTCTCCCAACCAAAGATGTTTCTTTCCTTCAGTGCGTATAGATGAGGAGGACGCTGGTTGCCGTAGACAGATACACCAGAGAGGGAGATTGGGATGGGGGGAAGGGGGGAGAAAGAGGGAGAGAGGAAGGGGGGGAGGGAGAGAGAGAGAGAAGGAGAGGAGAGGGAGAAAGAGAGAGGGGTGGACCCTGCTGGATGGAGGTTCTGTTTTCTCCTCGCTAAAATAGAAGTGATTTGCAGGCTTTCCCTATGGAATCCAGTTTGACTCTCCCCAGAGCTAAACACAGGCACACTAACCCCAAAGGGAGGAGGCGGGGCCCGCGCCTCCCAGGCCCGCCCCTTCATTTGCATAACGTCACTCTTCCGCCTGGCCGCAGCCAATCGGGACTCTGGAGCCTGCTGGCTCGCAGTGCGGGACCACGCTCCCTCATTAACATCTCTCCCGGCGGCTCCCGGGAGCCGGCCAAAGTTCCTCGCAAAGTGGCGAGCGACGGACCGCTGAGCTCCAGCGCCTGAGCTGGAAGGAGCGGGCTGAGCAGGGCAGAGCCTGGCCAGAGAAGGGGGGACAGAAGGAACGGGCGGGATATTCTTCTCGGGGATTTGAGCCGGGGATCTGCATCCTGGCCGGTGCGGTGTAGCGTCCTCGCCGCGCCCTGGGCGCGCTGGAGGAGCACAGGCTGCGCCCTCGCAGGGCCGATCCCCGCGTCCTGCTCCGCTGTTCTGGGACGTCGGGGGCAAAAGTGGAGGAGACGGGAGATCCCGGGCAGAAAAAGCAGGACGCGCGTCCCAGGTGCCCACCTCTTCGCTTTGAGGAGGGGGTGGTGGGGTGGAAAATGGGCGCTGGAGGTCGGGACTGGTAGCTCGCGGAGGGTACTGCCTTCACGCTGCGGAGGGGTGGAGGCGGGGCGGGCTCTGCCCCTCATCTGGCCTCGGCAAACGCTTCTCACTTGGGCGCGCCAGCCTTGAGGCCGCAGGCTTCAGAGACACTGTCCTCATATGCTCACCTCCCTCGAGTAATCCGCGGATATATAAACGGTGGAATGAATGCTCTCACTGGAGCTGTGTCCAGATGCGTTTTAAAATTGCCTCAGATTTGATCCCCAGTCTCTCACCCCCGCCCCCAAAGTAGTTTTCCTTTAGAGTAACTACCAAGGCAACAACAAGGCCTCTCTGAGGAGTTGTTTATTTGGTGTAGGGTTTCTCTCATCCTCATTTCTTTTGGTTAAAATGGGGGCGGGCTTGAACAAACCCTCCCCAAATTCTGCCCCTGGCATATGTTGAGAGAGAGAGAGACTCAGGAAAGCAGGAAAGAAGGAAGGAAAGATCTCCGACCTCAGCCTTTGGCATATATTCTTGAGGCTGGCAAAGGAAATAGGTAGACGTTTCTGGGTAAGGTGCCCCATCATTTTTTAGCAGGTTGTAACCTCTAATAAGCACATGATGAACTTCTGTTTCATTGCCCTCAAAGGAACTCCCTGAATGCAGCCAAATCTGCTAAGGACTCCTTCGGGGAAATTCTTTGCCAGAAATCCAGGTCCCCTGTCTGCTGGCCTTGCTTGGCCCTTTGATTTAGGAAGCTCATGGGGTCAGTGATGGAAAAGTACACATGCCCACGTTGAATGAAATGGAGACAGGCAAGAGTTACGCTTTGTACTCTTGGCAAAGCAGGAAAGTGGGAGCCGCTTCCTGATTCCCAAACTAGATGAAAGCCTGAGTCCCAGGCCTGAGTACATGACCACTGTCCTCAGACACTGCTTTATCTCCTCTGCACAAAGCCTCCCAGCTAGCTCTCAGACCGTCTAAGCAGGAATGCTCTTCCCTTTCTCCCTGGTACCATAATTCATGCCATCTCTTCCAAGACACTCCTGAAGAGCTCTTTCTAATCCACTAGGATTCCCACAGCATCTACCGAAGTTCCTGGCACCCAGTGGGTGCTCAAGAGGGACGTGTTGGTGCAGAGAATTGAAGGATTATAGGTTTGTGGGGAGGAATGAAAGGGAGTTGTACCTTCTCCATCTCTTTAGAACTTAATTTAAATACACAATTGAAACGGGGCCTGCTGAACACTTCCCAAAGTTCCAAGTTTAATCTCAAGGCCCAAAGGGTCCTCAAGAGCCAACCTCTCCCCCTGTTTGTTCTGAGGGGATCCTTGAAGGGAGGGGGACCGGGAAGCAGAGGGCACTGTCCTATCGCTGAGTCCCAGATAGCCCTGGTGTCAGACCCAGCCTCCCTCTTGGTAATTACCTGAGCCTCCATCTTACTCTGCAGTAAATAGTATTCAGGACTCCAAATTGAGTTGAGTGAGGAATATACCCCAGTGATAGGGAATACACAATGGAGGACAAGATCACTGCCAAAGGCAGATGGTAAAGGTGCCAGAGAAAGGAGAGATCCAGCTTCTCTGAGCACCAGGATCATGAGGCACAACAGATGGATTGGGGGGTGGGGGGAGTCAAGGAGAATATAGCGGCACTCCACAAATGATGGCTTTGTTGAGGGGCCTGAAGCTGCCTGGTTCAAAAGAGAAATTGCTCCAGAGAAATCGAAGCTTTCAGCAGCCCAATTCCTGCCCCAGAGCCAGTCATCTCCAAGCTTTAAATAAGAAGAGGCAATCTCCATATCTTCCAGGCCCTAGAAGGAGGAAATATGAGGGCGCTCTTTGGCTGTGTGGGGGCAGCAGTGCCTCGCCTGGGATGGTGGGCACACTTTATTTTCATCCAGCAGAGTGCAGCCACCGCTTTTCTCCCGGTGTCCTTGTGCTTTCCACCTGGGGTTCTCACCCAGTAGTAAGTGATTAAGAATTCCCTCTTCCCACCTAAAGAGAAGGTAGAAAAGAGACAGAGAAGGATGACACCCAAGCCAGCAGAGCCCTAGATTTTAGTGAATTCCCTCTAGTGAATATTGAACTTGGAACTGCAATTTGAAACTTTGAAAAAAATCCCTCCAACACTTTTCAATCTTCCCTGATGTAAGGTTAGCACCACCTCTGAAAGGCACAGCATGCCTGGGGGGTGGGACTATAAAGTATGTACCGGTTTCATCCTTGTTGCGTCATAGCCACATCTGCAGCAAGGAGAAACATTGATGTGTAATTTGCCCAGGCTTTATAGCATGTCTCTGATGTAACTTTAGGGTAGCTTGTAACGGTCATCCCCAACTCATCAGCCTAGACATATGGGAGGGTGGGATAGACATGCAGATTTCCAGGTTTTGTCCAAACCTGCAGAATTCGAGGAGGGGGGGCGGGTAGAAAGTGCGTTGTGGGGAGGAAGGGAACCTGTGCATGAGAAAAATATACAGCAGAATGGGTTCATACGTGGAAGAAGCAATGGGAAGGAAAGGCTTGATATCTCCCTCTGGACTTAATTCTCCAGCTGAGCTTCTCCGAGTTTCTTTCCTGGTGGAAGTGGCGTCCTCAAAACCCCTCCTTCTCGGTTGCTCCAAGAAGCAGAGAAGGCCGCCCCGCCCTCCGTGCTCCCGGCTAAAGGAAGCTCAGGCCCAGGAAGCCAGCTGCCAACACCCCTCACTGCGAACTTTGAAACCTTCTCGCATAGAGAAATCAGTTCCCTTTCCTGAAGGGCAACAGTCGACGCAGAAGTTTACGGTGGGGGGGGGGGGGCGTGCAGGTGGAACCATCCCCGCCAGCCCCAACTCTCGCCCCCAAAGAGCAGAGGCAAGCAATACTGCCAAATGAGCAACACCGGGGCGCCGGGTAGGAACCGACCTGGCCCGGACGTCCCGAGGACAGAAGATCCTCTCTGCTCGCCCGCCCCCAGGAGGCCAGACCTGATACCTCTCACTCAGAAAACTCCCTGGAGCTCCGTTTCCCTTGCGAAGACGCGCCTCCAAAGGGGGCGCCTAGCCCGGGAAATGTCCGCTTTCTTTTGCGGCGAGAGGGAGACCGGAGGAAAGACGCCTCCCGCTATGCTGAGAAGGAGCGAAAGGAGAGGTGGGGTGGGGGTGGGGGTGGGGGGTGAAGGCCGAAGGCGCCAAGTCCCTTCGCACCCCGCCGGCTCCCAAGACGTCGACCGGCCCCTGAAGCCGCGGCGGAGGATGAGCAGAGGCCAAGCGCCACCCCAGGAGGAGAGGAACGGGAGCGGGTGGCAGCCCGAAGCCCCGGGGAAGTGAGGACCTGAAGGCGGCACAGCCCCGCAGGGGCGCCGGAGCGGCCCGGGACGGTGGCGGGAGGGCGGAGCTGCAGGGTCCGGTGGCCCGCGGTCCAAACCCAGCCCCTGCCCCTCCGAGAGCTCCATCCGCTGCCCTCGGGCAGCACGCGGGAGCAGTAAGCAGGCCACGGTTGCTCTGGAACTCCGTCTGTTCTTCCTCGCCCTCAGCCATCTCTGGCAAGTGGCAAAGGGAAGGGGTCCTTTCTCCAACCTGATCCCAGTTTTCGACCCCCGCGCTGCAGACAAGGTCCCCTTTGCTTGCCCTGTCTGACGGACCGTTCCCTGGGAGCCCACGGAGTACAGGCAGGGAAACTGAGGCCGAGGGAGTGGCAGAGATACCCACAGACAGATAAGAGGTGGAGAGCAGGCAGACAACACAACACGGGGGGGGGGGGGGAAGGTCAGTCCAGGGCCTGTGAGCTCTTACTCTGCCTAGGATGAGGGCTCAGGGCACTGGGTTAGAACAAACCTTTCCCAGAGGGAGCCTGCCCACTCTCTGGGGTTTCCCCTGGGCGGTCCCCAGATAAGAATAGAGTTCATATGCTGAAAGCTTTACGGGCATAAACTCAATGTATTCCCACAACAGACCTAGAAGGCAGGTAAGATCACTCCTGTTTTACAGGTGAGGAAACACGCCCTGCGACTGAAATGAGTCAGCCTGTTCAGGTCACACTGCTAATAAAGCTGCCGCGCCCGAAGTTACCCCAGAACCTGTGCCCTTGACCTCAGCCCCGAACCACTCCCTCGGCAGCTGCTCCTCCGCCTGGTGCTGATCCCCCGGCGCGCACAGATCCCTTCTGCTCCCAAGCCCCTGGGTATCCAGGTGACAGAAGAGCATGGGTGCCAGTTGCCTCCTGAGGGCAGGCAACAGAAGGGAGAGAGGAGGGGAAAGAGAGGACTGTGCAAAGTCCTCATTAGAAGACTGGATGTGTCTCAGATAGGGACTCGTGACCCTCCTGGCTTCCCGGGATAAGGCGCCAGGGCTGCACCCACTCCAGCCCCGGCTCTGCCATCTTTGCTAAGTGAACCCGAGTCATCTGCTTCTCCCATTCCTAGCTGAGGTCTCCGAGTTCCAGGCGGGGGCAAAGTCGCTGAATTGAAACGGGCTAAACACGAGACTTTGAGGGGATGCTTGTGACACCCATCAGAGGACAGAAATCTGGGCACCTGCTCTAATGGAGGTAAACCAGATAACCTTGGCATGGCCATAAATAGCTAAAAGCTAAAGGTATGCTGAGTCGAGAGAATCCATTGGGGGGGGG
The DNA here is from genome assembly GCA_004026665.1 of Murina feae. Classification (NCBI taxonomy): domain Eukaryota; kingdom Metazoa; phylum Chordata; class Mammalia; order Chiroptera; family Vespertilionidae; genus Murina; species Murina feae. The sequence continues at coordinate 17,601 of PVJC01009601.1, read as the reverse complement.
GGGCACTGCCCCGGAAAGGATCTCCCAATCCCAGGCTGTCGCTGGGTGCGACCGAACCTCACCCGGGCCCTTCCCCAGTCCTCTAACCCACACTATTAGAAAATGGGATCCCGGAAGGGCCCTCGCTTCCAAGGCGGAAGGAGGCTCCAATGCGGGAGGAGGGAGCTCGCGGCTCTTTGGAAATTAGCATCCCTTCAAATGCAAATCCATTTGCTAGAAACTGAGGCCTGGGAAGATTTAGAGAGGAAGGGAGAGCTGTAGGCCTGTTAGCTTTTGGGCAAGCGGGGAGTTTAGTACAAGGTACTCAGGTGACAATTCATATATATTTAGGCACCGCTCATTGCTTGGAGGTCTTTGGTAGCTACTAAGACGCAAGATGCGTGTAATGTGAGTGTGCAAATATGCTTGTATGAACGAAGAGTGGCTGCATATTTGTGGGCCAGTCCAGTAAGAGCGTGTGCCGGTGAGTGACAGCGCGCACTTGGGTGCATGTGTGGGCGTGCGCTCCAGGAGGATTGTTGCACACCAGCGTGAGTACACGTGTGCATGTGTATAGTGTGTGCATGTGCCAAGTGTCTTGTTTATGCGAGTGGGTGTGTGTGCCAGAGGATCGTACTCTTGTGAGCCCAGACGTGGTTCGCGGGTGTCCATGTGTGCATGTGAAATGCAGCAAAGAAGTCTCTAAAATCTCAGGTCCGGTCAAAAGTAAGGTGCAGGCAGTGTGCAGACTGATCGCAGAAGGGCCGGGTGGAAACTGTGGCTCCTTCTGCCTGCAGGTAGCGGGAAGCCAACCCGCCTGGAGGCTGCAGGTTAGCGCCCAAGGCGGGCGAGCGGGATTCCCACCGGCGCCCCACAAGATTACCAGGACTGCGCTCGCAAGGATCCCTGCTGGACAGTTCCACGCTCTTCATGATTATTGATGCCGCGCGCCCTGAAGGAGACCGCTTCTGGGTTATTTGCCTTTGTTTTTATTATCTTTATCACTGTCATTATTTGGTGGCTGTATGAAGATCCTGCCCAACCGAGCAATACAGCACTGCCCCGCCTCTAGGAAGCCACCCTGGGCGTGCGGTGACCCGTGGGCTCACGAATCTCCTTTCGTGGAACCACAGCGCCACCTCGCGATCCCCTGGAGTTCCACTTCGCAGGAGCCTCCAGGTTCCCTAAACATGCCTTGCAAGGGTCGCCTAGCCCCTGTACCTTCCAGGAGGCTGGCATGCCTACACCCTTCTCCACCTGAAAGGCCGCGCTCCCACGAGCTCAGAGTTCACCTCTTCTGTGAAACTTATACAAACCCCTTCAGGCACTCATTCTTGTCTTCCCTGATTTCCCTAGTGCTCATATCACATTGGACAAGAAGTGTTTAAATGTCTCTCCCCTCCCCAATCAAGAGCTCCCTAACAATGATTATTGTTACTGTTGTGTGTGGTAATGACAATGCAAATAACAAGTAAAACCTACTATTTACTGAGCATACTATGCAGCATCTTATGTAATATGCTGTTCTTTATAAGCACTTTCATTATCTCGTTTAATTTTCCCAGAAAAACCATGAAGGAAGCACCAATATAATTTCCCAGTTTATCGATGAGACTGGAGAGTTCTTGTCCAAGGTCACGTAGAGTCCAACTCACGTCTGTTTGTCCGATACCAGAGCCCACTTTTCTTAACTTCTGTGCCTTGCGGACTTATTCGGCTCTATATGCATGGTCTTTAAGATAGGACCAGGCACAGTTGATGGGCATTTGTATACTTAGCAATAAATGAACCACCTCCAGCTTTCATTCCTTCTTCTCTGAGAGAGTTAGGGTATAAAAATACTTCAATTATCAGATACCTTAACTGAAATGTTACTGCAATGATTTACCCCCAATGAGTATTATTCCTTTATTCACTAGAGAGGTGACCTTAGTCAAGTCACTTCATCCTCAATTTCCTCATTTGTGAAAGGAAGTCTGCTGTGAGGATTAAATGAGGAAAAATTGCAAAGTACTTGATATAGTCCCTCATACTGTGGTCAATGCTCAATGCAATTTTACTATGATATCACTATTAATGATAGCTTTAAAAACTAAAGCACAAAACAAAACTCACTTACCCCTACTCACATGGAATTCACTGTACCTCTGTATTAAATGATCTCACTGTTATGTCTTCATTTTCATCTTGGACATAAAATATGTAATAAAGTATGTTTATGGTGTTTGGCATGTTCATGCTAACCTTGCTCTGTTATAAAATTTTAAGGGGTAGGGGGAAGATGATATAATTAAACGGTCAATCAGTGGACATTGATTCTCACCCTTTCCTCCTGCTTTGTAGATTTCTACCAAGAAAGATTTAAAGAAAGACTATAAAAATGCTTATTATTCTGGAAAGTACAAAACTCTATTTTTTAATTTAGGGGACATTCTGAGCTGCTTTGCATTTTTCCCCACTTGAAACACTTTGTCGCTGGTAAATATACAAAAAGTTTAAAAATATGTATCTAAGCAAATGATTGTACCCAAATAAAAGAAACAAATGAGGTTGTTTAAACATATTCCAGACCTTCAGGCATTTCCCCAAAAGGCTAAGTTTTAAAGGTTCATGGCCTTTTTTTTATTTTTTAAATAGGTTTTTATTGATTTCAGAGCGAGGAAGGAAGAGGGACAGAGAGACAGAAACATAGACTGGCTGCCTCCTGTACACCTGCCTACCCGCCCCCCCCACCGCCCCCCATACTGGGGATCGGGGATCAAGCTGGCAACCCAGCAGGTGCCTCACCCAGGAATCTAACTAGCAACCTCTTGGTGCTTGGGTCAACCTCTCAACCACCTAGCCATGACAGACAGATGGACGGATGGACGGACAAATGGGCAAGGGTCTCTTTTAAGAATGACCCATTAAACAATTAGTCCTATTAGCAATTTTAATAAAAGCAAACTCTCCTGTTGGATCAGGCTATAACTTTCCTACTATCAAATTATTTCAGAAAGACTGTTAACTAGCAGTCATGTCATAAAGAAATTATTTCTCCTCAGAGAAATGAGTCTAATAAAATCCACAGAGAGCGTAAAGTGCCTCCCTATTTAGCTGGCCCATAATGACTTTCTAGAAACTTCATCTCAGCCAGCACCAATTTGGTTTACTTCATTTGTACCCGCTGCCCATTCTATGCAACCCTCTTGTAGAAAGATGAAGAAACAAATTCAGAACATTTTAGCTGCAGCAAATTAATGTGTTGAATGATCTTATTGTAGAGTTGACAGATACTTTATTATCCTGATTTGGGATTTCATTCATATTGCTGGTATGAGACACTGGCTTTTTGTCATTTGGGGGAGGGGCATGTTTTGTTTTTTATTTTCTCTTTTATTCCTAGTATGGTAGTCATCAGAGATGTTCATCAAAATCAATTTTTCTCCTTCCAGATGCATAGTGAGATGGAAGTATTCTGACCCTCCTCCCCCCCTCCCCGCATTTAGATGTGACCCTGTGATTTGCTTTGACAAATGAGAAATTAGCAGAAGTAATATGCATTCTTTATAGGCAGGAGCTTTAAAAGCACCTGCGCCACAGATGCAGGTGACTCCCAGATGCCGTTTCCTCCCCCTGCCACTTTTTGCAAAGATAATGTGGAATGGAGACCTTTCCCGCCCAGTGGACTGTTGTTACCGTACATCTCAGAGCAAACCGAGCCTCTCCTGACGAATATGCCTAGGAAAGCAACACTCCTTTCCTTTCCTTTTGGTGGGAAGTGTGAGAATTCTTCTCCTAGAGTACAATGTAGACTTCCACATCTAATTAAGTAGAACAATCAGATATTGAAGTTACTCCATCTGAAATCTGTTTCTTGCTTTCTCACTTAATTCATACATTTCCTGTGAGTCAGAAATACTATTTAGAAAACTTTGAAATGGGGAAAACAACAGAATTTTGAAAATGCTGAGAAGGGTTGTCAAAATCATTTCTGGACCATCTTCAAGAATGACCAGGGAGCCCATTGCCCACTTTGCAGGTACACAGAGAAGGGAATGTCATAGGTTCAGATTAGATGCAGTTACATGGAAGAAACATTTCTTCTTCCACTGTGTTCATCTCTATAATTTCAGGTTGGTGGAAGGGAAGAATACTTGGCTAACCAACTTGTGCTTAAGGAACACAGGGCAAGTCATTTAACTTTGCTAGACCTTACTTTCTTCATCTGGAAAATAGGAGTGATAGGCAAAATCAGGGTGCCATTCGTCCTATCTACAAAGCAAGAATTCTGGGATATTTAGGTGATAGCAGTTTCAGGAGTCAATCCTACCATATAAGACACTTCCTGTGTTTCTATCCTCAGCACTCTTTCATAAAACATTTTGAATTTTTCCACATGGATCCCAACTTTTTAAAAAAATGCTTCTTAGGCAATATAGATAGCTCTTCTTTTCTTCAACCTCAATGTTTTTTTTGAATGTGGGAATCTGCTAGAAAAGTGGGCCATATAGATTTGGGGTCATGTAAAATGCTTTGTCATTTTCCAGCCAAGAGGAAATTTTTGCTCTTTTATTGGAGAACCACTGTCTTTGGGTTTCATTATCAGATCACCGAAGGAAATTTCTTGTGAATTTCTGGGAAACTTTTGTGAGACAATATTATTGTGTGACAAGTGCTGTGGGGTAAAATCATTGTTATGTGTTCTTTCTCCTTTATATGACGTGACTGATTGCCAGAAATAATACTACTTCCTTCATCTAGATAACAACTGATGAAGAGGTTTCACCAGTTATTACTTTGACTCTTCTTAACAAACGGTTCAATGGACATCTTCCCACCCACCCCCATTTCACAGGGGAGGAGCTGAGGTTTAGATCTGCCTACGCCATGAAGCTGGTAAGCAGCAGGGTTTGGCTGTAATCCAGAAGCCACTGACTCCTGTGAAATTAAGAAAGCTCTCTGCAACTTTACTAGGAAATAGAAAGTGTCAAAACCAGGCCACAGGGCACTCCTTCATAAAAAGATGCAGGGTACTTCTTGTTGCAGACATTTATAGCTGTCAACTGGTTTCTCTCTCCTCTGGGCACCCAAAAAGACTGTAGTCCTCTTCTTGAAGTCAGGTGTGGTCATCAGACTTATTTGAGCCAGAGCATTTTACTTCAAGGTCAGAAAACCCCCAGAGTACTCACTCCCCTAAGCCAGAAATACTACGGAAGGTAAATCCATCGGTTTGGGTCCTGCTGTCAGAATCATGATAAGCAGAGCTATTTACCCATATGCAACTGATATAATGCAAGCAGCTAAGCCACTAGAATCTATGGGTTGCTTGTTACTGCAGCTTAACTTAGTCTGTCCTGACTGGTACAGTTTCCTAATTCAAAGTTTAGTCTTTTGTAAAAGGGAACTATCTTTGTGGGGTGAACTCTTGTAAACTTGAGTCTTATACACACACCTTTTAAAGAGAAAATTTTCCCTGGCTCTCTCATGTTTTTATTTAAATTAATTTTACTATCTTCTTAAATATGCATAGCATAAAACTAGGAATACAATCTTTATGCATATAATACTTAAACAGCTGTGAAACCCAATTTCAAAGTTAATGGAACAGAAAAATGCCACAACACCAAAGATTTATAAATGAACAATAATAAAATGCTGGATGCCATTGTTTTGTGGAAATTAAATTGCCACTCAAACATCAACATGGTTCTGAATTCAGTAAAATGACTAAGTCATTTTACTATCAAATCAACCTCTGTCCCTTTGTAATTAGCCCATGACAATCAAAAATCACTGTTGGCCCTGGCTGGTTTGGCTCACTGTATAGAGCATTGGCCTGGGGACTGAAGGGTCCCAGGTTAGATTCTGGTCAAGGGCATATACCTTGGTTGCGGACACATCCCCAGTAGGGGTGTGCAGGAGGCAGATGATCAGTGCTTCTCTTTCATCAACGTTTCTAACTCTCTATCCCTCTCCCTTCCTCTCTGTAAAAAATCAATAAAATATATATTTTTTTAAAAAAATGAGTCACTGTTGGCACCATTAAACATCAACTAAGATTGGAGCTTGGAAACTTTGTATTAGCGTTCAGTTTTAAGCCTGACTATGCTTAACTTTTTAAGGCAATCATTGCAGTGAAAGCCCTACGCTTTTACATTTCTATCAAAATCTGGGAATCTTCCACTTTCAAAAATACATTTCAGCACTGGCCGGTGTGGCTCAGTTGTTTGAGCAATGTCCCATGCACTGAAAGGTGCAGGGTTGCACTCCCAGTCAGGGCACATGCCCAAGTTGGGGGCTCAATCCCCAGTGTGAGAGACAGCCAAGACGTTTTTCTCTCACACTGATGTTTCTCTCTCTCTCTCCCTATCTATCTCTATCTCCCTCTCTCTCTCTCAAATCAATAAAAATATATTCATATACTAAATCTATAATAATAAAACCATAATATGCAAATCAACCGAACAACCGAACATCATAACAACTGTCGGGACGACCATGCTCTGACAGGCACTGGCGCCAAGGTGGGTGTGATGCAATTGGTCAGGGGCCCACCATCACCCCACAATAGCCCCACAGAGGAAGGCCGAGATCACCCTCTTTGGGGTGATCAATGCGGGGGGGCTCTGTGATCAATCACCTCAAAGAGGGCAGCCCAGGCCACCCTCTGCACACGATAGATTACAGAGCCCAGGCCAGGTGGGCGGGCCTCTCTCTTTGGGGCTATCAATTACAGAGCCCATCCATCTGATTGCAATTGCCCCGCAGAGGGAGGCCCCTACCACCTGGCCAGCAGCCACAGAGGGAGTGTACCGGGCCTCTAGTGTGTGTGTGTGTGTGTGTGTGTGTGTGTGTGTACATATATATATCACTGAACTATATACTTTAAATGACTTAAATGGCACATTTTCTGTATATTTTACCACAATTTAAACATTTTTTTTTCAGAAAGAATAGTACAGGCTTCAGAATAACATATTCTGACTATCAAATCCTTACTCCTACTATTCTGATGCTGGGCAACCTTGAGGCAAGTTGCTTAACCTCTCTGAACCTCAGGTATCTCATTTGTACAGGAGTACTGTACTTATCTTAAGCAGGGTTTTGAAGAACACAGAGGATAGAAGAGTGGAAGACTCTAGTGCAGTACCTGTCTATGGAGAACTGCTATGCGTTTTCTTCTGGGCCATTGCTAAGCTGCATTTCTCAGCTTCCCTGGCAGCTAGGTAAGCTACATGGCTGAGATCTAGCAAAAAAAAAAGCAGATGACATTGATGGAAGACATAGTTCATAAAAACCTCCCACATAATCTTCCACTCTTCTTCTCCCTCTGTGGGCTCAATCAGAGAATCCAAGACCCAATGCTCTAGAGCTTCGCATTTTCCTGTAAAAAGTCTGATAGTCACTATTTTAGGGTTCATGGGCCGTAGAGTCTATTGCAAGTTCTCAACTCTGCCATCGTAAGCATCAGAGCATCTACAAAGCCCAAGTGATATATAATAAATGAGTGTGGCTGTGTTCCAATAAAACTTAATTTACACACAAAATTTTTTTACAAGAATAGTAGGTCACATTGGCCCAGGAACCATAGTTTGCTGACCCCCCTCTGCCCTAGGATGTATCAGAATCACAAGAAGGAAGGAATCTGGGTCGTTTAATGACTGTATGAGGAAACAGACTTTGTACAAGCCACAACTAAACTTCTATCACGTGAAGTCACTGAGATTTTAGGTATTTTGGCATTAGCCTACTCTGATATTGTTGGAGGTGGTCATTAAGAGGACATGACTGTGGATGAACTTGACCCCAGGCAATCTGAGGCTCTTTTCTCTCTCCCCTTGAAATGTTCCCACAGGTTCTCTCCTAGAGACTTTCCTATGCATGTTGTTAATTAAATAAATAAAATACTATCAGTAATTAATTATGTGTATGGAGAAATTAATGAATGCAACATTTACAACATTCTAAGTGGTCCTTGTTCTCTTTCTCTCTGTCCCACCACCCTGTACCTTGACTCATACCTGGATTGTTCTGTGCCCCATCCCGGATAATCAGAGACACACATTTGGAAGACAGTTTGCTTGGCTAACATGACTAGAGCTTGATTAACTGGCTCATTTTGTGTAAACAGGTAGCTTCCTTTTATAGTAAGTCCCCAGAATCTATTACAAAGTTTCGGATTTTTGCTTGGCTACAATGAAACAGTCCTCTTTATAGCTTGTCACCTGTAAAACTGCCAATACCACCACTGCAGTTTGGTACTATTTACCCCTAATTTATAGTCAGGGAACCTGAAACCCAGAAGGGTTAAACAATTTTTCCAAAATTATATGCAGGCAACACAGGACACCTAGGCCTGCCTGAGTCCCAAACAGGATGCTACTGGTTGGCTTCCGACACCTCTGGAATCTTTCCCACTTTCCCTATTTGAAATGTTTTTGTTGGGGAACAATTAACCTCAAGATGACTAATTTTTTACCATTCTGTGTGAGCTTCAAATTTTCCCATTACAGGAGGAAATGAGAAAAATATGTCCTAGATAACACAGAGGGAAAAAGCTGCATTGTCTTAATTGCCTTTCTATTTCAATCAAGGAAGGCATTTAATTATTTCTGAACTACATTCAAGACTCTCTCTCAAGAATATTACTCTCCCCAGGTGAGTTAACCAAATATGTGCATACTATTTCTCAAGTCTGAAGATGAATATCCAACATTTATTGAGCACTTTTTAAATGACTGTTTGAGTCCTTTGCATTTATGATGTCATGTATTCCTCACAGCAAGCCTCCGATGTGGCAACAGTCCTTTTTCCTCCTCTACCATTAAGAAAACTGAGGCACAGGAGGGTGAGAGTTTGGAGAAATCCCAAAGGCCATTCAATCTCAGCCATCCACAGAGGCCATGCCCCTACTCTGAGTATATGTGCAAAATCAATATGGAAGAATCACCCCAATGACTGGAGTCAGCTACTCCTGTGTCCCTCAGAACCTCAAGGCTCTGGAATTGGAGGTGGGTCATCAAGAACCTATGGAGTCAGGGGCAGGGGCAGGTTTCTTCTGGCTTCTCACACAAATCGAGCAAACAACACCAGTACCCTGGTCCCTGGAAAAGCCCATGTGATGTTCACTCATTGCCTACTCTTTTGTTTTTATATATATTTTTATTGATAAATATATTTTTAAAAATATGTTTATTAGAGGGAGAGAGAGAGAGAGAGAGAGAGAGAGAGAAGGATGAGAGAGAATCATTGATTGGTTTCCTCTCACATGCCCCACACTGGGAATTGAGCCTGCAACCCGGGCATGTGCTCTGACTGGGAATCGAATCATGACTTCCTGATTCATAGGCTAATGCTCAACCACTGAGCCGTGCCTGCTGGGATACTCACTGCCTACTTTGACTCCATCATCCCTGCTGTTGGAAATCACAGGGAAAGGAAATAACTTCTGTCTTATGTATTTTACAGCCATTATTCTTACCTCACTTGACCTTCTAGAGAATGAAGAACAGTGAACTTGTTATTAATGCTCTAAAATTACATGACGTGAATATGTGTGCTGTCTGAGTAAGAAAAAGAAAATATTTTATGTGGTAAACTTTACCCTTCAAAAAGCATTTAGGATAAAACAGAATAGAGACCGGATTTTGAAATGTGTTGTCCACATCAGTACAGAAGTTCAGGACAATAAGTAAGCTCAAGATAGTAAGAGTATACTTATACCTTCAGACCAAAATGTTTTATAATTTGCATTTTTTTAAAAATGTAGTAGTACTTTAAACTTAGTTCTACAGCCCTGGCTGGGTGGCTCAGTTGGTTGGAGCATTATCTCAATATGAAAAGGTTGTGGGTTCGATCCCTGGTCAGGGCACATGCAAGAAGCAACCAGTGAATGTATAAGTAGGTGGAACAACAAATCCATGTTTCTCTCTCTCTCTAAAATCAATAAATAAAAACTTTTTTAAGAATATCTCTGTTCCTGAGGAAAATTGCTTTGTAGTTTTTTTATTTTTTTTAATTTTTATTGTTTAAAATACTACATATAGCATTACATGTCTGCTTTTTCTTCCCAATGGCCATCCCCACGCCCCACCACATGCCCTCACCCCCTAGTGTCTGTGTCCATTGGTTATGCTTATATGCAGTCATACAAGTCCTTTGGTTGACCTCTTACTCCTCACCTCTACCCTCCCCTGCTTTCCCTCTGAAGATTGATGGACTTTCTTTCTTTTTAATGAGATATTTGTCTAGTTTTGGTAACAGGATAATAGTACAAAATGAGTTTAGAAGTGTTATTTTCCTGCTACATATTTTTTAAAAAGTTTGTGAAGGATCAATATGATTTCTTCTTTAAATATTTGCTAGAATTTACCAGTAAAAAATAATCTGTTTCTTGATTTTACTCTCTATGAGAATAGTTTTAATAGCTAATTCAATTTTGTACTTCTATTTTTAAAGAAAAAATTGGGGGTGCATTGTGTTTATGGAAGTGTAGTGACAAATGTTGAAAGCCCACTCTCCAAGCAGGCTTTTCCCTTCTTCTAAAAATTGTGATAAAATATACACAACATAAAATTTATCATCTTAACCATGTTCAAGTGTGTACAGTTCAGTTGTGTTAAATATATTCACATTGTTGCAACCGATCTTTCATCTCCTGAAATGGAAACTCTCTGCCTATTAAAAAACAACAGTTAGTGGTATGCTTTTGGTAAATTTCAGGAGCACTGATATGGTTGTTTTTGAAGTTTTGACCAACTTAAGGATAATATTTGTCAACCTTCTCACTCCATCATGCCAGAAGTTAGAAGTCTAAACACATAACCTTGAGCAAAATAATCAAGGGGCAAAGGAGTCATCCAGTATCATCCCGTCTATATCTAGTTCTAAGTTCAGGCAAGACCAAAATACCTGGTCTAGGGATGAGTAATACTATGAAGAAACACAAGTAAATGATTATCACATGAGAATAGTAGTTACCTTTTTGTGGAGAAAGGGGTTGTGGTTGGAAATGGATAAAACACAGGAATGATGTCTGGGGTGCCAATACTGTGTTATTTCTTCACTTGGGCGGTGGTTAACAAAAGTTCACTTTATAACCACTTCTTAAAGAATCCATTATATATGTGGGTGTTTATGTAGGTGTATATATGTATATATACAACACAGATATATGTAGTCTGTATTGTACATATATGTAATCCCCCCAAAAAATGTGTACACACTTTGAGAAATTATTAATTCCAATGGGTTAAATATGAAGAGAAAGAAGCATCAATTGAGCTATCAGAAAAAAAGTCTGTATACATTTTTGGAGGACACCCTGTATATATATGGTTTCTATTATAGATATGATTTCACAGGTACATATGTCTTCAAAACCTATCACATACTACACTTTAAATATATACAATTTATCACATATAAATTATACCATAATAAAGTTTTTTAAAATGGCTCAAGATTTTAAAATATATTTTATTGATTCTTCACAGAGAGGAAGGGAGAAGGACAGAGAGTCAGAAACATCGATCAGCTGCCTCCTGCACGCCCCCCACTGGGGATGTGCCCGCAACCAAGGTCCATGCCCTTGACCGGAATCGAACCCGGGACCCCTCAGTCCGCAGGCCGACGCTCTATCCGCTGAGCCAAACCGGTCAGGGCAAGATTTTTAAAAAATCTATCCCACTCTCTTTTGAAAATAGGTTTGGCAGCCCTCCATTAACTCTACCACTGGTTCAAGTACCTCATCAAGAGCTACTTGAGGAGCCCATGTGGCCCAGGTCACCGAAGGGACTGTCACTCTAATCTTAGCAGGTTCAGTGAACATGTGCTTTCTGGCCATTGCTCCTTTCTTGAAGAAGAGCCTCCTACCTTCCTCATGGAGCGTGACCTCTCCCCTGCTGTGGCGGCCTTGACTTCGCAATGACCCTGGACCACGAGTGGGCACATCATGACTTAGAACGAGCCAAGTGGGTTTCCTCCCTCAGAACCCTCTTCTCCACAGCAGTTCCAGGATGGAGCTGGGGAAAATGCAAACCTAATGCCCCCTCGTGGTTGTTTCAGTAGCAGTCTTATTATTTCTATGTAGAAGGGGAGAGAGGGCTGGCTGGGATTCCATAGCAAAGCATTTTGAAAAAGGATAAGAAATCTCAACGGCCTAGACTAAGAACTGTTGTTTGTGGGGAGTTAAAAGCTCCCCCAAATATGCCCCTGAAGTCACTACTGGGTAACTCCTAAAGACGTTGCCCATTAGGAACTATTACCTAAAACTCAGTCAATGTGGTTTCTGACCCCGCAGAGCCTGGTTCTTGGGCTGTTTTTTTGTTTGTTTGTTTGTTTGTTTGTTTGTTTGTTCTATGCCATGAGCTACCTTTATTAATAAAATAAATACCCTTTTTGGTTTGACTTGCCCAGCATTGGTTTTTGTTATTTGCACCACAGAAGACTGATTCAGCGGGGACCTGAGCACCAGATGGGATGAGAGATCTTTAAGGCCTCTTTTGATGCTGTAGTCCTAAGATAAGCACAAATATAATTAGGCCTCCCTCTTAGGAATCAATAGTTATAGATGTGCTGAGAAGACAATGCTTGGCTCAGTATCATAAACAGACATGTTGGCTCTACACACTTTGAAACAATGAAATAAAGTATAATTTGCAGCCCTGGAGACATACTTGGGAGATAGTTCCAGAAATGGGCTCCCTGACTAGTGATACTCAGCAAACCTTGGAAGGAGGCTCTGCCAAAGAAACATCCTTCATTAAGACCAATGTCAACATATAATAAAACAACTGAGCGAATGCTGGGGGCCTGGAATCTATAAACATAAAGTGAATAATGAAATCATAAACACTAAACACCAGTAACATAGGGCTAAAGGGAACCCAAAGAATTCTCTAGCAAACCTCAAATATGTCTCTCACCAAAAAAACACACCAAAAAACCGGGAAATAATCATGCTTTGTATTTGATTTTTAAAAAAATATATTTTATTGATTTTTTACAAAAAGAAAGGGAGCGTGATAGAGAGTTAGAAACATCGATGAGAGAGAAACATCAATCAGCTGCCTCTTGCACACCCCGTACTGGGGATGTGCCCACAACCAAGGTACATGCCCTTGACTGGAATTGAACCTGGGACCTTTCAGTCCACAGGCCGGCACTCTATCCACTGAGCCAAACCAGTTAGCGCTGTATTTGATTTTTATTACTGTATTTAGTGGAACTCATAAAATCTTTTATCTACTCACCCTGGTTTGAATCTCAGCATATTTATAGTGATGAACATTGAGAAAAGAAAAAAAAAAAAAAAGGCAGGTGTTCTTACTCTGAATTGAGGTGGGTGAGTGGCAAGAGAATTTGGTGTAGAGTAAAAAAGTTTCTTGGCTCAGTGGATAGAGTGTCGGCCTACGGACTGAAGGGTCCTGGGTTTGACTCTGGTCAAGGGCACCTACCTCAGTTTCAGGCTCCTCCTTGACCCAGGCCTTGGTTGGGGCTTTTATAGGAGGCAAACAATTGACGTGTTTCTCTCACATAGACACTTCTCTCTGTCTTTCCCTTTCTCTTCCACTCTGTCCAAAAAAAATCAATGGAAAAATACCCTCGGGTGAGGATTTAAAAAAAAAAGTTTCCATTGATTCATTATCAACCATGTCATGAAACTTTCTTCTGAAATCACTTTAGGTAGTTTTCTTGCAGATGGGAGCAGGGCACCATGCAAGATAAGAAGCATTCTGTTTGGTTGACCAGTGAGAGTGAAGTCTCAGATTTGGAGCTCCTAATGGCATATTAAATCTATCTTACTGAGAAAAGGAAACTCTAGAAAGAATAACTATAATGCAGAAAATAATTGGCATATTGATCTTCACACATTTCCTAACTTCCTTGCCTTATAATGTTTTTCCTAAATTGCAACACAGGCATTAAGAAAATAAAACATGTTTGATGGAAATGCTTGGCCTTCCCCATTTCAAATTATTTAGTAATATCAGGTCACTATTGTCTCAGCTCCTATAAAACCCCCTATGCTAATTGTGGCTAGCAAATTAGTAATTATAACAAATTATACAAAGCAGGAAAAAGCTACACTAACGTGAGGGAATAAAGCTTGCAATTAGATGGCTTGGCCTCCCATGTCTTCACCCTGAATCTCTGTGAAGAATGAAGAAAAAAACCCTCTGCACCAAAATTGAAGGGGACCTGTTTTCTGATTGTGTCCTGGGGGATTTGGATAAAGCTCAAGCAATTTGAAGCATCCCCTCAGGTTGTACTCAGCAGAATTCCTGACCTCTGCCACATCCTATCTATCACAAGCCTTTATCAGGAGAAGATGCCAAATCACAAGTCATTTGGTGGCATATAATTGCTTCGACGTTGACAGCACAGGGATATCTATCATCTCCTCTGCTTAAAAGGGAGTGAGCGGTTTAAATGGAAGAAGACTGAATATAAAAGCAGATTTAAATGGACACGAAAGGGAGTTAAACCGATACTAAACTGAAAGGGCTAGCAAAATAAAATGAAAGCTTAACTATAGATTGAAGAAAAAGATTAATAAGGTATGATTTCTACATTATTTATGGATTGTTAGGAATAGTAAAGAACCAAGAGTTAAAAAACAGAAAAGGAAGAAAGGGAGGGTGAGAGGGAATAATACAATTTAGAACAGCTTAGGAAAGCAGGGACCTTTGTGGATACAAAGTATTGTGGTAGGTTTTGTGGATACAGACTTACATATACTGAACCACACACGGACAGAAAGGTCGTCTGCTCACAGTCTCAATTCTTTTGCTTAGATCAGGGGGAAAGGGGCGGGGTTAGTCTGTCTTCAACTTCTCTTTTACACTTCTCTTTAAAAATAAAATAGCAAGTCAGGCCACAGGCTCGGAGCCTTTGGCAGACACTAGGATCTCGCTCCAATTTAATTATATTATGTTGTTTTTGTTATGTTTATTTTTGTGGTTACCTTCCATTTATGGCAAGTGGAACTATTTCCATTTGTTACCCACCTATAAATTTGTTTTTTTTATTTCCTTTTTTTTAAACAGAGTCAACTTAAAGATAAACATTAGATAAATTAGAGTTCTGGGTGAAAAGCAAAGAAAACCAATAGTGGTTGGGCAAAACTCTTGTAAAGGGCACTGAAATGTTTTAGTTAAGAAATATTACCAGCTTAATCACAGACTGTCCAAGTGCAACTTGTAAAACCACAGTGACGTCTAGTGGTATTCCTCAATACTGCAACTTTTGGTGAAACTCTTGATTTGAGCAAGTTTGTCATTTAAAAAGCAGACACTGTCCCTCAATTTGGGTTTGTCTATTTCCTCATAAACATATTTATTGATTGATTTATTGTTTGTTTGTTTATTTTAATGCTCACCCCAGGGTATTTTTCCATTGATTTTTAGAGAGAGAGAGGGAGGGAAGGGGTTAGGGAAGTTGGAGTGGGAGACACACACACACACACACACACACACACACAAGGATTGGTTGCCTCCCAAATGTGCCTCTACTGGGGTAGGGATGAAACCTACAATCCAGGTACAAGCCCTTAACTGGAAATCGAACCCCCAACCCTTCGGTGTGGGGCCCGACACTCTAATCACTGAGAACACCGGCCAGGGCAATAGATTTATTTTTTAAAGTATATTTTTATTGAATTCAGAGTGGAAGGGAGAGGGAGAGAGATAGAAACATCAAGGATGAGAGAGAATCATTGATTGCCTCCTGTATGCCCCACACTGGGGATCAAGCCTGCAACCCAGGCATGTGCCTTTGACTGGAGTCAAAACTGGGATCCTTCATTCCACAAGCTGATGCTCTATCCACTGAGCCAAACCATCTAGGGCAATAGATTAATTTTTTTAACAGGAATTCCACTTAAGTGAAGTTGTGCATCATATCAAGAAGCAGGTGATAATGGCTTGTCCCATTATTGGTGTGTTAACTTTAATTATTTGGTTAACGTGGTACCTGCCTGGTTTACACTCTGTAAAGTTATTGTCCTTTCCTTTCTAATTCATCGCATATTTGTGGGGCAATATTTTGAAGCTATATAAACCTCTTTTTCCTCTTAAACTTTTATTTGCTAATTTTACTATCCATGAATAACTCTTGCCTTGGGGGACATTTTGTAAAGTATAGGATTGTCTAATCACAAGGCTGTACATCTGAAACTTAATACAAAATAATATTTAAAAATTATAAAGTGGAAACATAATTCTTGACTGAATCAATTATTACTATAATGTCTGGAAAATGGTAATTCTCTAATTAGTTTTATTTTTTTCTACATTTTTATCAGTTATCATTTTACTGAAAGAAGAGCTTTCCCTATTTCTTATTTGTGTCTGTATTTATTAATATGGACTCATGCATTCTTACATCATCTATAGCATAC
Source organism: Murina feae (assembly GCA_004026665.1). Taxonomy (NCBI): domain Eukaryota; kingdom Metazoa; phylum Chordata; class Mammalia; order Chiroptera; family Vespertilionidae; genus Murina; species Murina feae. The sequence goes on along the minus strand of PVJC01009601.1, from coordinate 1,238 downwards.
TATACATAATTATATTATTCATAATCCATAATCTATTGCTATTTATTTCTCTTCAAAAATATACACTATGAAAGTAAAAAAAAAAAAATGAGGAATTGTTCCAGATTAAGGAGACTGAAGAGATTAACAACTCAATGTTATGCATAATACTGGATTCGATTTTGCCTGGGATGTGGTGGAAGGAGTTGTAAACAGCTAGAAAGGACATTATTGAGTTAATTGGTAAAATTTGAGTAATCTTTCAAATTAGATATTGTGGATTGAATAATTATACTATCCCAGTGTTAAATTTTCTGTTTTGATCAATTTACTGTATTATGTAGACTAAAAATATTAGCCCAGCTGATGTGGCTCAGAGATTAAGCATTGACCTATGAACCAGGAGGTCACAGTTCAATTCCTGGTCAGGTCACATGCCCAGGGCTTGATCTGAAGAAGGGGGTATGCAGGAGGCAACTAATTAAGGATTCTCCCTCATTATTGATGTTTCTATCTCTCCCTCTCCCTTCCTCTCTGAAGTCAATAAAAAATATTTTTTAAAAGCATTACAAAATACACACTAAAATATTTAGGGGTAAAGCAACATTATGTTGGCAGCTTATTCTCAAGTTGTTCAAAAAAAATTTTTGCATGTGCATATGTGTGCATGCATCTGTGCATGCGTGTGCGCATACATGTGTGTGTATGTGTTGAATAAGCAAGTGTGACAAATGTTAACAATTGGTGAGTCTAGGTGAAATGTACACAGTGGTTCTTTGCAACTTCTCTGTAAATTTGAAATTATATCGAAATAGAAGTTACCAAAAAAAGTGAAAATAAGGTTTTAAGGAATTTTTTTAAAGTTTGATTTATTTTGAAAAACAAATGAAAAAAAAAATAAACAGGTAAACTTACACCTAGAGGTTTGAGAATACTGAGCCTGAGGAAAGTCTCTTTTCGCTGCTACACACAGTTTGCAATAAAGCTCCACTCTTTTCATTAGGAAATTATCATGCTAGTCAAGAAAATCTATTATAAATTACTAGTTTAAATTCCCCCTGAAGTCTGAAGAATCCCTCAAAGGCACACATGTTTTCATAAAAGCTCAGACATTTACTATCACATACATAAGACTTTTATCTAGATCAGGTTTTGGCATTGAACTCAACCAACCAACTGTGATTATCCTTAATTTGGAATAGAATAAGCTGGCTCTGAGGGGGAAAAAAGGCTCTAAAATATAATTCTCTTCATCTTAT
>PVJC01009600.1:0-45542 GCA_004026665.1 Murina feae | reverse complement strand
TGATTGATACATTATTGAAACATGTTTCGGAGCCTGCCCGCCAAGGGCCGAAAACAGTATCGCTTTCGCTCCTGCTGCAACGGACGCTGCCTAAACGTTTCCTCAGGTCCGTGAGTGGCGGCCGCCATGTTGGCTGGGCTAATTTGCATACAGCCGCTCTGATTGGCTGGTGGGCGTGGCTTACCCTGTCTCGGAGAAATGGTTAATTTTAATATTTCGCTTTTATTAGTTTAGATGAAGTATTCATAAAAATTAGTAAGTAAGGAAAATTTTTTCCTATTCATTTTTAAAGATCTATGGTGGTGTATTTTGCACATTCCCTGTTTCTGATGCTCATGTCCACTTCTGTCCCCAAGAACACAGTCCCCACTGCTTCCTTTAGGAGCACTTCTTATCCCAAAAGTTATTTATACACTAGAATTCTTAGTCACTTTTGAATCAGAATCACCAAGGGCATGTTTGTTTGTTTGTTTGTGTGTTTGTTTCTTTGTTTAAATGAGCTAGTGTGCCAAAGGCCTCGTATCTTCAAGTTCTCTAAAAACCAAAACAAGGTCCTACACATTCTAGCTTTATTTTCCCTTTTTCTTTTCATTATTTAATGAAATGTATTGGGGTGGAAGTGGTTAATAAGATTGTATAAGCTGTACCTGTACTTTATATAAAATGTGATTTGCAGATCGCAAATAACTACATTGCAACCTGAGTAGTAATCCACTGTGCATATCTAACACACCATCTTTATTCAATCATCTATTGAGAGATGCTTTGCTTGTTGCCATGTCCTGGCCACCATAAATAATGCTGTAATGAACATAGGGGTGCATACATCTTTGCAAATAAGTGTTTTCAAGTTTTGGGGGTAGATACCTAGAAGGGAAAATTCTGGATCATATAGCAACTCTTTTCTTAATTTATTGAGAAGATGCCATACTATTTTTTCTTAGAGGCTGCACCAGTTGACATTCCCACAAGCAATGAGTATAGGTTCCTTTTTCTCCACAACTTCTCCAACAAATGTTTTTACTTGTCTTGTTGATAATAACCATTTTATCAGATGGCTATTATGTGAGGAGGTATCTCATTGTATTTTTGATTTGCATTTCCTTTATAGTTAGTGAAGTTCAGCATCTTTTCATATATCTGTTGGCCATTTGAATGTCTTCCTGGGAGAAATGTCCATCAGGTCCTCTGCCCATTTTGTAATTGGATTGTTTGTTTGCTTATTTTTTTAGCATTTTACTTAAAGACAGTACAAAAAAAGATTGCTTTGATTTATAGTGAGATCAAATCATGTTGATAAAAATATCCAAAATATTTTAAAGATGGAACACTCAGAGAAATCCTGCCTCTGAGTGTGAGTAAGGGTTCAGAAAAAAAAATAAGTGATTGGCAGCATAACTACCTATCTCTGCTGACACATGTCTGGACAGCTCATGTCACTCTAAGGATTTGGGGGATTACGTGACCATCTGAGGTTATGATTGTCAGAAGAGTATTTTATCTTTGTCATTTATCATCTACATTCAATGATGTTTGCTTTTGAAAACTAAGGTGATGATATTTTGTTAAAAAAATTCTTTAGTAAATTAAGTCAAGTAATTTTTTCTTCTTATTATTATTGTAATCCTCACCTGAAGACTTCTGTTGTTGTTTTATCCTACTGTTTTTCAGAGAGAGTGGAAGAGATGGAGGAAGAGAAGGAGATGAACAGAGAGAGACAGCAATGTGAGAGGGACACATCAACTGGTTGTCTCCCACATGTACCCAGACCAGGGTCAGGGAATGAACCCTGAAACCAATTTTGTGCCCTTGACCTGGAATCAAATCCACCACATTACAGTGCCCAGATGGACCCTCTAACTGCCCAGGGCAAGGAAAGTAATTTTTAGGTAATAAGATACATATTAAAATTAATAGACACCTGATTATGCATTTGTTAACTTAAAGATATCTCATTGTAACTAGAAGCAGTCTTGTCAACATGTTGTTCATACCTGAAAATCTTATATGATATGCAAATTAACCCTCACACCCTATCTTCCTTGCCACTCTATCTTGGTTGATGAAAACCTGGTTGGCTATCTCCAGCAGTTCAGTGGCATTTTTTCCTGAAAATCCTTACAGCTTCTATAATTCCCTCCTGATATCAGGCTGGGCTTGGCCTACAAAAGTAGCATTTACCATGGTTTGATTTTCTGGGACCTCAGGGTAAAAGGGGGTGTCGATCCGGTACACCTCACACAGTCTCTCATAGAAAGCTGCTGGGCTTTCATCAGGCTTCTGAAAAACCTCAGAGATTTTAGCTATATTGGTGGGCTTCTTGGCTCCAGACTTGACCCCTTCTCTAACCTGTTCCTGCTTTGCCTTCCTCTTCTCTCCTGCTACTAAAACCTTACTCTGTCCTTCTTACACACGCAGAACTGGACCCAAGGTGGCAGGATGTGAGCAGTTTCTAACCAGCTCTCTATATGAGGGAACTGATCTGACCGTCTACGGTCTTCCGTGACTATATCCCAGACCGCCTTGACCAATCCTACATCTAAAGAGCCTTCCGGAGACCAGACAACCCCAAAGGCTGGCCATTCTAACTCAGTGTTTTGGGGTTCATTTTAATGCCATAGTCCTGAAAAAAACCTTTTTCAAAATTTTCCAAAATGCAATTGACAACAGTGGGTTTACTTTGTCTCGACCTCATGATGATTGGTGTCAAGAGACAGACATGGGAAGGGATGACCTGTTTTCACAGATCCACACTGAGATGCCTGCCTGGCCGAGTCCCTTGGGAGCTTAGATTTGTCTTAGCTAAGGTTCACCCATATAAACCCCGGGCCTGGTCACCTCCACGTGGGGGTGAGTCACCGTTATGCCTTATGACAAATCACGGAACTTCAGGTTGGGGCCCACACGGACTCTGTACCCGAGGTCATGGAGCCACACAAAGGAGAGAAGAGGGCAGGCCCCCTCCCTCCACACTCATGCACTCTCACCAGACATTCACTCAGAGTTTAAAATACAGTCTGCCCAATTCCTGACCTGAAGAAGTCTTATGACTTCTGAGGAGGTGATCAAGCTTCTCCTTCTACTCACTTGAAATAGGCTGACTGACTTGGGTCCCTTCCTCACGATTCTGTCAACAGCTCCAGAAGTGTTTGTCCACTTCTTCTGGTGCTGGCCGGGTCATGAGTTGAGGGTCCAAGAGCGCTTGGAGTTCCCCTATTTAATTCTGCTAAAATCAGCAGGGCACGCCTTCCAATGCCTGTCCTGCACCCCGTTGCCCCAAACCCCGTCCTCTAACTGGAGGCAAAAGCCAACATTCATTTAGTTTCCCAGTCAGGGAACTAAAATGTTGCAGAAAGACCCCAAAACACTTAGCAACACTTTGAAGAAGTGGCAAAATCATAGTTTATTTATTATGTGCGCGCAGACGCTGGGAATGTTCCTAATCAGAGTGGGGTAACACGTGGGGACTTTGCCATATAAACAACTCGAGTTCATTGTGTTGCAAATACACTCCTTTCCTCCCTCGAGGCCCTGGAGGAAGTGCTACCCTCATCTACCCTTCCCCCAGGTGTCCTGAAGTTTCTGCTCCAGCTAACAATCCACCCTTCCCCCAGGGCAGTGCTCCTGGCTTGCAAATTCACTTTTGGGGAAGGAGGGAAAGGAGGCAATGACTCAGCCACAGGTCATTAAGAATGCACACTGAGCCTGCTAGCATGAATTCCTACCCCCATTTGCCCAAAATATCAGGGCTACCTTTGAATTAGCCCTTTTTAGCCTTCTCAATAGTAGTTTGAGTCAATTTCTAGTTTCTCTATTCAATTCCATTGATCTATATGTCTGTTCTTGTGCCAGTACCAAGCTGTTTTAAGAACAATGGCTTTGTAATACACCTTGATATCTGGTATTGAGATCCCTCCAATTTTTTTCTTCTTTCTCAGGATCACTGCAGCTATTCAGGGTCTTTTTTTATTCCAGATAAATTTTTGGATAGTTCGTTCAAGATCTGTAAAATATGCTGTTGGTATTTTAATGGGGATTGCATTGAATCTATAGTTGCTTTGGGTAGTATGGACATTTTGATGATATTGATTCTACCAATACATGGACACAGTATGTTTTTCCATCTGTTTATGTCTTCCTCTATCTCTTTTTACAGTGTCCTGTAGTTTTTTGCATATAAGTCTTTAACTCCTTAGTTAAGTTTATTACTAGGTATCTTAATTTTTGTGGTGTGACGGTAAATGTGATTGCTTTTGTAGTCTCTCTTTCTGTAAGTTCACTGTTGCTGTTTAGAAATGCCATAGATTTCTTGGCATTCATTTTGTATCCTGCTACATTGCCGAATTCATTTATTAAGTCTAATAATTTTTGATGCAATATTTAGGGGTTTTTATGTACACTATAATGTCATATGCAAATAAGGACAGTTTTACTTCTTCTTTTCCAATTTGGATGCCTTTTATTTCTTCCTCTAGTCTGATCTCAATGGCTAGTACTTCCAGTACTACGTTGAACAAGAGTGGTGAGAGGGGACATATCTGTCTTGTTCCTATTCTTAGGGGAAATGATTTTATGACCATTGAGTATGATGTTGGCTGTGGGTTTGTCATATAGGGCTTTTATTATGTTGAGGGATGATCCTTCTATTCTCACTTTGCTGAGAGTTTTTATCAAAAATTGGTGTTAGATTTTGTCAAATGATTTTTCTGCATCAATTGATATGACTATATGATTTTTATCTCTCAGTTTGTTTATATGAGGTGTCACATTTATTGATTTGTGGATATTGTACCATCCTTGCATCCCTGGGATGAATCTTACTTGGTCATGGAGTACGGTCTTTCTGATGTACTGCTGGATCCAATTTGCTACAATTCTGTTGAGGATTTTGGCATCTCTGTTTATGAGGGATATTGGCCTGTAATTCTCTTTCATTGTGTTGTCTTTACTGGTTTTGGTATTAGGGTGATGCTGTCTTTACAGAATGAGCTTTGGAGTGTTCTTTCTTCTTGAATTTTTTGGAAAAGTCTGAGGAGGATAGGTTTTTAGTTCTTCTTTGAATGTTTGGTAAAACTCCCCTGTGAAGCCATCTGCCCCTGGACTTTTGTTTTGGAAACTTATTGATGACTGCTTCAATTTCTTTCACAGTTATTAGTCTATTGAGATTTTTAGAATCTTCCTGATTGAGTTTTGGAAGATTGTATTTTTGTAGGAATATGTCCATTTCCTCCAGGTTGTCTAGTTTGCTGGAGTAGAGTTGTTCATAGTATTTTTTAACAATTCTTTGAATTTCTGTGTCGTCTGTTGTTATTTCTCTCTTTCATTTCTGATTTTGTTTGTGTCCTCTCTCTTTGCTTTTTGGTGAGCCTGGCTAGGGGTTCATCAATCTTGTTTATCTTTTCAGAGAACCAGCTCTAGGTTTTGTTGATCTTTTATATTGTTTTTTTGGTCTCTATGTCATTGATTTCTGCTCTGATCTTTATTATCTCCTTCCTTCTGCTCACTCTGGGCTTTTATTATTGCCCTCTTTCTAATTCTGTGAGTTGTAAAGTTAATGATTTACTATCATTTTTTCTTGTTTTTTGAGGTATGCCTGTAGAGCAATAAACTACCCTCTCAGGACTGGTTTCATTGTGTCCCATAGATTTTGGATTGTTGTGCTTTTATTGTCATTAGTTTTATTGTCATTAATTTCTTCTTTGATATTGTTGGTAACCCAATCATTATTTAGTGGCATGCTATTCAGCTTCCAAGTGTTTGAATTTTTTGGATTTTTTTTGTTGTAGTTTATTTCTAATATTATGCCATTGTGATCTGAGAAGATACTTGTTATGATTTTAATCTTCTTGAATTTGGGGAGATTTTGCTTGTGACCTAATATGTGGTCTATTTTTGAAAATGTCCCATGTGCACTTGAGAAGAATTTATATTCTGCTGCTTCGGGGTGAAAAGTTCTGAAGATGTCAATTAAGTCCATCTGATCTAGTGAGTTATTTAGGATTGCTGTTTCTTTCCTGAATTTTTGTCTAGAGGATTTATCCAGTTATGTCAGTGGGCTGTCTACTATGATTGTATTATTGTTGGTCTCTCCCTTGATATCTTCCAGGAGGTTTTTTTTATGTATTTGGGTGCTCCTGCATTGGGTGCATATAGGTTTTTCAGGGTTATATCCTCTTGTTGTATCAATCCCTTTATTATTATGAAGTGGCCTTCCTTATCTCTTGTTATGAACTTCACTTTGAGGTCTATTTTGTCAGATATAAGTATTGCTACCCCAGTTTTTTTTTCATTTTCATTTGCCTGAAAGATATTTTTCCATCCCTTCACTTTCAGTTTGTGTGAGTCTCTTGTTTTGAGGTGGGTCTCTTGTAAATAGCATATATATATATATATATATATATATATATATATATATATATATATATATATATATAATGTCTTTTTGTCCATTCAGCCACTCGATGTCTTTTGATTGGAGCATTTAGTCCATTCACGTTTAAAGTTATTATTGAAAGTTACTCAATTGAAGTCATTTCTATTTTTGTGCCTATCTTTTTTCTTACCTTTTTCTTTTTTCTTTTTACACCAGTCCCTTTAGCATTACTTGCATTGCTGGATCAGTATTGATAAACTCCTTTAACTCCTTTTTTGTCTGTGAAGATCCTGATTTCCACTTCAATTTTGATTGATAGTCTTGTTGGATAGAGTATTCTTGGATTCAGGCCTTTGCTTTGCAACACTTTATATACCTCCTTCCATTCCCTTCTAGCATCATGTCTTTCTGTTAAGAAATCATTTGATAATCTGAAGGGGGATCCTTTGTAGGTAACTCTCTGTCTCTCTCTTTGCAGCCTTTAAGATTCTCTCTTTGTCGTGTACATTTGCCAACGTTATTATGACATGTCTCAGTGTGAATCCTTTGGGATTCATCTTCCTTGGGACTCTCTGACTTTGTGTAACATTTTTCTTCCCCATATCTGGAAGTTTTCTGTCATTATTTCTTCAAAAAGATTTTCTAATCCTTGCTGCTCTTCTCGTCCTTCTTGCAGCCCTATTATGCATATGCTACTTCATTTCATGTTGTCCCAAAACTCCCTTAGGCTATCCTCCTGCTTTTTAAGTTTTTCTCCAGTTGCTGTTCAGATTGAACTTGTTTGTCTACTTTATCTTATAACTCACTAATTCAGTCCTCTGCTTCTTCAGGTCTATTTGTTGAAACCTTCCATGGTGTTTTTGATTGTAGCTATATCACTTTTAATTTCTTTCGGATTCTTACATAGGTTACTGATTTTCTCATGCATCCAGTGAATGAATTCTACAGCCATTACTCTGAATTCTTTTTCTGACATGTTGCATGCTTCAATTTCAGTAATTTCCTTTTTTAGTGACTCCTCATTTTTTTCTTCTGGGGATTGTGTTGTCTCCCCATTCTGACTGTCTCCAGAAGGTTCAAATGTCGAGTTGTGTGGGCCAGGGCCATATGCAGTGGGGACTTCTCACCATCCTAGTGTCACTGAGAATCTCCAACACTAAGATCTTTGGTTGTTGTCAGTTGGCTGGAACCAGGCTTGGTCAGAGTCAGTGTTACCAGCATTCACTGTGGTCTCATGTGTGCAGTTAGAATGAGGGACCCCACCTGTATTGTGCTGAAACAGAGCCCCCTGGAGTGTGTTGAAAATCACAGCCCTCTAGCTTGTGCCAGGAATCAGAATTCCCCAAGAATCCAGTATTGGTGTCTCTGTTGCTTTGCGCGACCTCGCATTGAGAATCAGGGTCCCTGTGTATGCATGCACCACGAATTGGAGTCACTGATCTTAGTGAATGTACTGGGAATCAGGGATCCCAGGCACAGGTGATAAGAAATAGAGTCAAGTCACTGGTGCTTAGTGCTGCCTCCTACCAAGAAAATCATGGTCCTAGAGCCTGTGCTGCAGGGAACAACTTCCCAAAGTTTGCGCAATCCCAGGTTCAAATTCCTGTAGCAGCGCTGAGGCCCGAGTAAGGGTTGTGTCTATCAGTTACTATGGCACTGCCTGCGAGCCTACAGGGAGGGGGATAGGCTCTGTTACTCACAAAGATCTGCCGCTCGGATGTCTGGATTCTTGGTGTCCGTGGGTCTGTAGCTGTGTTTGCATGTCTCTGTCCCCAGTGGATTCAGGGTCTAGGTTTGCATCTGAGACTAGACTGGGTGGTGCTGCAGCCAGGATCGTAGTCTCAAGCAGCTCTGTTTCTCAAGATGGCAAGGTCTCTATGCCTGCACTGGCTGCCCAGGAGTGTCCGTGCTGGAAGTGGGGCTCTGCCATCGAAGACTGCCCAGTTTGGCAGCCTCTTAGAAGACCTGCAGAATATAACTGTCCCTAGCTCATGCACACACACCACACACGCCCACACACTCCTCTATCGCTTTCCTGGGTCTGTCACACTCTCTCCCTCCCTGCCTTCCTGCCGGTTGCCATCTTTCCTCTCCCCTCCTTTGGTGACATCTTAATAAATAATCTATTTTCATATTAATCTCAACAAGTGTGTTTCTGTGGAGGTCTTTCAAATACAAAACTACAAATAAATAGCTTGCAGCCATCTTAATGAAGAGTTTTTAAAATATGCAAAAAACATAAATTATTTTAAAAATTAATGAAACATCCATAAATTAAGAACTATACCCCCCAAAAAAAGAACTATACCTAAGGAAGAACCAAGATAGTGGCATAAGTAAACACCTGAACTTGCTTCCACACACAAACACATTAAAACTACAGATAAAAGACAAAATGAATATCATCCAGAACCATGGGAGGGCTGGCTGAGTGGAAATTCTACAACTAGAAGGAAAGAGAAAAGTGCATTGAATCTGGTAGGTGATGCAGACGTGTGGAAGTGTGGAGGTATGGAGGCATACACGAAAGGTTCTGGCAGCTGGGTATGCTGTTGTCTTTTTCAATTGGGAAGGAGATACAAGCTCCCAACTGCTCTGAACTCCAGTTCTGGGGGAGAGTCTGGGGACCCAGACTCATACTGAGAAAAACTGTACTGTCTGACATCAGCTAGAATGTGAAGGCAGCGTTCTTGCAGAGGGGATTGCAGTGGTCATTGTTCCTGCATGGGGCCACAAACACAGAGACCTAGGGACCTATCCAAGGGAGGACTGATGGGCAAACATTGCTATTTGATCCACCCTGGTGATTCCCTGAGACCCCACCACACTCAATTTACAACCCCACCCAATCTGTGCTCAGATTGCATACAAATGGCTTGGCCTTTCTCTGCCTAAAAACCTGTCAAACTACAACTGGGTCAGAGAACCCCAGAGCTTCCAAAAGAAGGCCTAAGGCTCATCAGCAGCCTCTTCTCGGCACCTCCAAACCCCAAATAAAGAGGAGGAATCTGTAGTCTCTCTGTAGTTCCTACTGGGTGGCCTCAGGAGTGACTGACTTTGCACCTCTTCGGAAATCCAACAGCAAGTATACCCAGTGTCAGTGGGAGACCATCCAGATTACAACTCTTCATATCCATAAGTGACACACTGCAGGCAGACACAGTGAGCACCAAAACCTCACTGAAGCAAGTCCTGCCCCACAAAGATGTCACCAGCACAGAAGTTCTCTCATTTAGACACAACTGGTCCTCACAGCCAATTGGCCTGAAAGTCAATTTCTCCCAGTGATACCAACAGCAATCAAGGTTTAACTACAACAAGACTGTGCACATACCCCACAAAGGTGTCCACCTCAGGTAATTGGGGAGGCTGAGCCACTGGGCCCTATAGGACACCTAGCACAGAAAGTCACACGATCAACACAGGGAAGCAGCCAAAATGTGGAGACAAAGAAACAGGTAACAAATGACAGAAATGGAGGAAAGGAAACTACAGGATATAGATCAAAACCATGGTTATAAGCTTACTCAAAAATTTTCTAGAAACCTTCAAGAAATATAGTGATAACTGCAAGGATATGAAAAGGGATCAATTGGAAATTAAGTATACATTGATTGAAATAAAGAATAATATATAGAGATCCAACAGCAGACTAGGGTATCCAAAGAATCAAGTAAAAGATTTGAAATATGAAGAAGCAAAAAACACCCAACCCCAAAACTAAAGGGAAAAAAGAGTACAAAAATATGAAGATAGTGCAAGGAGCCTCTGGGACAACTTCAAGTGTACCAACATCCAAATTATAGGTGTGCCGGAAGAAGAGAGAGAGGAAGATATTGAAAACCTATTTAAAGACATAATGACAGAAAATTTCTCCTACCTGGTGAAATAAATAGACTTCCAAGTACAGGAATCATAGAGAATTCCAAACAAAAGGAATCCAAAGAGGACCACACCAAGACACATCATAATTAAAATGCCAAGGGCAAAAGACAAAGAGAGAATCTTAAAAGCAGCAAGAGGAAAACAGTTAGTTACCTACAAGGGAGTACCCATACGACTGTCAGCTGATTACTCAACAGAAACTATGCAGGCCAGAAGGGAGAGGCAAGAAATATTCAAAGTGATGAATACCCAAACAGACTGCCAAATTGCAGCAACAAGGACAGGGACGTTGGGGGTGGGGGATAACAGAACAGCCAAGGGACTTTTATGCATGCATTTAAGCATAACCAATGAACGCAGAACACTGGGGGGTAGGGGAGGCGGGGGGAAGGGCAGGGGAAAAAAGTGATATATGTACTAATATTTGTCAAACTGTATGTAATAATACAAAATAAAAATAAATAAATAAATAAATAAATAAATAAATAGAAAGAAAAAAAAGAAAAAACAAACAAAAAACAAAGTGATGAATACCAAGAACCTACAACCACGGTTACTCTACCCAGAAAAGCCATCATTTAGAATTGAAGGGCAGATAAAGAACATCATAGATAAGAGAAGCTAAAGGAGTTCATCACAACCAAACCAGTATTATATGAAATATTGAAGGGTGTTCTTTAAGAAGAGGAAGAGACAGAAAAAGATAAAGATAAAAATTATGAAAAACAAAGTGACAACAAATACATATCTATCAACAAGTGAATCTAAAAATCAAGTGAATAAAAAAATCTGATGAACAGAATAAACTGGTGAATAGAATAGAATCAGGAGCATAGAAAGGGAGTGGTCTGAGAATTCTTGCTGGGGAGTGGGAAGAATCTGGCCAAAAATCATACACCTATGGATGAAAACAGTGGGAGGGTAAGGGCATGGGGTAGGATAGGAACTGGGTGAGGTGGGTTTATAGGGGGATGGGTGAAAGAGGAGCAACTGTAATAATCTGAACAATAAAAATTTTATTAAAAATAAAAAATATGAATAGAAAAAGAAAACATTAGAAAAGCAATCAATCATAACCATTTCCACTTCTTTGCCAATCTGATCTGAACAATGCACCCAACATGTGACAAGCAGAACAAACTGCAAGAAGATTTTTAAAAGGCATAGAAATCAAGGTGTGAATATCATGGGCAATGATACAAGAAGACAAAACTGTGTCTAGAAATTATCTATTCACATGGTAAATGAAATACTGGGAGAAACCCTCTATGTTATCCTCTTCCAGTCATGCAAACCCATCCCATTGTCCTTTGCAAGGTTTGTAAATTGCCCTTCCCTTCTCTCCTCGCTCTTTGCCACTGGTGTAGTTACATGGCCCCTGATGGCCCTCAGTATGAAGCCTTCGCTCAACCTTCGTTTTGGTCAAGTCCCCTGGATCTCAGCTTTTCCTGTCTTTGACTCTAACAACTTAAATTTCACTACCCAACTGAAATGCCTCCAAGATCACCACATTCCTCTGAAATAAATACAGTTCCTAAGTGAGTCTCATCTTCCTTATACTCTTAACCACCTTAATTATTGCTAACCTCTTTTTTATTGCCCTATTTGTTTTAAAACCTGAACAAAAGCAATATATGCCATTAGAAAAGTCAGAGCATATGAACAAAATTATTTTCTCTCAGTCTTAAACCATGAAAGAGATGTTTTAAGATAAAATTGGGATTATACTTATAAAAACACTTGTTTGCCACTTTTTTTTTTAATTATCATATCATCCTTCTCTAACCTAGACATTCATGTCACTAGGTTCTGGTTTCCTTCTTTTGTTCAGTATAACTTTCTGAATTATGGACAAGATACCACTCTAATTACTCCATAAATACTACACCATAAAAACGTCTGGGTGTGACAGAGACTCCATGATGTTCTGATTGTAATTCATGGTGTTTCTCTCCCTGGAAAAAAGGTAAAATTATAGACTATTACTGCCTCTCAGTCTTCCTGTTCTCTTTAGCTGGACTTTCTCTGCTTATTCCCAAACAGACTTCTGTGCAGAATTCAGTCCTTCCTACAATCTCCTCAACTCTCCCGCTAGGAAGAATTATCCAGCAGCTCCTGGTGCCCAGGTAACCCTTATCCTGCTGCTGAAATCTTTCTTAGTCATGTATTTGACGCTAGGTGCTACCTGTTGAGCTAGTTATCTTTTCATCTCCACTAGACAGTGACTCTGAGGTTAAGGTATTGTAATATCAAGCTTTTGTTTGTTTTTTGGGATTGTTTGTTTGTCTTTTTGTTGTTGTTTTTTTTTTGGTTTGCTTTTACAGCTAACAGATCATGCAGATGCTCAGTGAGTGTTTTTGTTGTCATTACATATCCCTCTCCTCCAAATCCTCTACCTTCTCTGCACTTCCGATTCTTTTACCCTCTTTAGGCCTATATTCCCCATTGATGATGGTAATTTTTAAACTCTTTTGATTCAAGCCATTATAAGGTACATATTTTCCATCACACCCTGGTCAAAAAAGTTTCACAAAATAACACTTTACCCTTATTACATAAGATACACTCTTTTTTTTCCTATTTCATTAAATCCTTTTTTTCCTTCTTTTTTCCTTCCTTACTTCTTCTTTAATGCTTGCTGAAGCCAACTAAATAGATTTCACTCTCCACAGTTGAAAAATCCGGACCTTCCAGAAAAGATTCTAGAATGCCCAATTATTTTCTAAAATCCAATGTCTATAAAACTGAGGCTAACCATTTTTTATACAAGGTTACCCTTATCTCAAGTCCCCCATCATATGATTATTTTATTCCTGGGGGTTGGTCACTTAAAATATTTTTCTCTCTCAGTCCATTTTGGAACTAGCAACTACCCCTACTGATTGTTTTGTCATATCTAACATCTCAGCTGTGTGCCTCTTTTTCTTAATCCTTATACAAAGCCATTAAAGTGTATCTGTCCAGAATTACCTGCTTTGTAAAACATATCACAGTTTAATTTCTTTAACAAGGCCTTCTGGTACATAAAATTGGATTGTGTAAGTCCTTTTAGCTATCTGTCTATTAATAAAAGGTATAGTTGTGAAATAAAAAAAAGAACTATACATAGGAATTTTTTATGCTAAAACTTATGTTGAGTTCCCTGTGTTTATAAAGCTAAAATACAGAATTATATGTTTCACTTTTATAACTTAACTAGAGGCCTGATGCACCAAAATTCAGGCAAGAGCAGGCCTTCCTTCTTCTGGCTGCCTGCACTGGCTTCCCTCCTCTGGCCACCTGCAGGCACTTGGACCTGGGCTACTTCCTTCTTCCTGCTGCCCACAGGCACCTGGGACTGGGCTGGCTTCCCTCTGGCCCCGGCCTCATCAGGAAGGATGTCTGAAATGATGTCCGATCTAATTAGCATATTACCCTTTTATTATTATAGATCCTATATTTTAAATATGCTTAATAAATATGCTCTTGGATATACAGAATGTGTGGATGTACATATTCAAAATACTAGCAAATAGCTATCTCTGTACTATGCATGATTTTACGTGTATTTTCTTTGTTATCAGATTTGTTGTTTTACAATTAAAATTATGTATTTATAAAAATTGATAAATAGGGAAAATCTCTCCCTATTAATTTTAAAAGACTTATGGTGATGTAGTTTGCATATCTCCTGTTTCTGATGCTCATGTCTACATCTGTCCCCAAGAACACTGTCCCCACTACTGTGTTTAGGACATTTCTTACCCACACAGTTATTTACAAACTACATTTATTGGTGACTTTTGAATCAGAGTCACCAAGGACATGAGTATTTATTTACTTATTTACAGACTGAGTACATTTTTTCAAATGTGCTAGTGTGCCAAGGGCATCATATCTTCAACTTCTCTAAAAACGAAAAAGTCCTGGCAAGGATGCAGAGCAAAAGGAACCCTTGCACACTGCTGGTAGGAATGCAGACTGGCACAGCCACTGTGGAAAACAGTATGGAGTTTCCTCAAAAACTAAAAATGGAACTCCCATTTGACCCTGTGATCCCACTTCTGGGAATATATCCCAAGAAACCAGAAACACCAATCAGAAAAGATATATGCATTCCTATGTTCATAGCAGCACAGTTTACAATAGATAATATTTAGAAAGAGTCTAAGTACCAACCAGCATATGAGTGGATTAGAAAACTGTGGTACATCTACACAATAGAAGACTACACTGTTGAAAAAAAAAAGGGGTGGGGGGGGACTCCTGCTACTTGCAACAGCATGGTTGGGCCTGGAGAACATTATGCTATGCAAAACAAGTCATTTAGAGAAAGATAAATATCACATGATCTCACTCATTTCTGGAATATAATGAACAACATAAACTGATGAACAAAAACAGATACAGAGACAGCGAAGAATCGATCAGATGGTCAAACGTCAGAGGGAAGGCAGAGAAGGGTGGGGTTAAAGAGAAGAGATCAACCAAAGGACTTGTATGCATGCATATAAGCATAATCAATGGTCACAGACACTAGGAGGGTGAGTGCATGGGTTGGGGGGGCAAATAGGGGTTAAGTACAAATATGTAATACCTTAATAAAATAAAATAATTATATATTTTTATAAAGAAGACATATATAATATTTTCAAAATTAAATAAATAAGTAAATAAATGAATAAATAAAAATAATGGCCTTACTACTCCCAATCAATCTATAGATTTTTTTGCAGAAAGACCAAAAAACTAAGCAACGCTTTGAAGAAGTTGAGAAATCACAGTTTTAATTACTCGTGTGGCCTCTGGGGTGTCCTAAATCCCAAATCCAGAGTTGGGGTCGCAGGCAAGAACCTTGCTTTATAACTCCTCCTCGATTTCATTGATTTGCAAATATCCTCCCACCCTCCAAGGCCCTGAAGGGAGTATTCTGTTCATCTACCCTTCCACCAGTTGTGCTTAGGTTTGGGCTCAGAACAAAACCTGCAGGACAGGGCTTTGTTTAATTTTATGGCCTAACATTCCTTGAAAAACCAGCTTCCTCCTCAGATTCAGTGCAATCCCCATTAAAATATCAGTGACATATTTCACAGATCTGGAACAAATACTCCAAAAATGTATATGAAACCAAAAAAGAACCCAAATAGCCGCAGCCATCTTGAGAAGGAAGAACACAGTTAGGGGGATCACAATACCAAATATCATGTTATACCACAGAGATATGATACTCAAAATAGCCTTGTACTGGCACAAGAACTGGCATATAGATCAATGGAACAGAGCAGAGAACTCAGAAGTCGACACAAGCCATTTCTGCTCAATTAATATTTGACGAAGGAGGCAAGAGCATACAATGGAGTAAAGACTATCTCTTCAATCAATGGTGTTGCAAAAATTGGACACATACATGCACCTTACACCATAAACAAGAATAAACTCAAAATTGATAAAAGGCATAAATGAAAGACATGAAAATATAAAAATCATTGAAGAAACCATAGGCAGCAAAATCTCAGACGTCTCTCCTAGCAAAATGTTTCCAGATACATCTCCAAGGCAAGAGAAACAGAGGAATAAATAAACAGAACTACATAAAAATTAAAAGCTTCCACACAGCAACAGAAACCACAACAAAATGTAAAGGGAGCCCACCGCATGGGAGAACATATTTGCCAATAATATATCTGATAAGGGGTTAATTTCAAAAATACATAAAAAACTCATACAACTTAACAACAGGAAGACAAACATTCCAATTTAAAAATGGGCAAAGGACATAAATAGACACATCCACAAAGTAGACATCCTGATGGCAAGGAAACATATGAAAAAAATGCTCAGTCAGTAATCATCTGATAGATGCAAATTAAAACAACAATGAGGTATCATCTCATACTTGTCAGAATGGCTACCATCAACAAATCAACAAATAACAAGTGCTGCTAAAGTTATGGGGAAATGTTAACCCTAGTACATTGCTGGTGGAAATACAGACCGGTGCAACCATTATGGAAAACAGTATGGAGTTTCCTCAAAAAACTAAAGATGGAATTGCCATTGAGCCAGTGATCCCACTTCTAGGAATGTATCCTAAGAAACCTAAAGCACCAATCACAAAGAATATATGCACCCCCTATGTTCATAGTGTTGCAGAAAGACCAAAAAACTAAGCAATGCTTTGAAGAAGTGGAGAAATCACAGTTTTAATAACACGCGTGGACTCTGGTGTGTCCTAAATCCCAAATCCAGAGAGCCGGTAACACACAAAAACCTTGCTTATAACTGCCCCTCGAGTTCATTGATTTGCAAATATACTCCCTCCCCACAAGGTCCTGAAGGGAGTACTCTGTTCATCTACACTTCCCTCAGGTGTGCTTAGGTTCCGGTCTCAAAACAAAGCCCCCTGCCTTACCGCAGAACAGGGTTTTGTTCAAACAGGGTTTTTAATGGCCAAATATTCCTTGCAAAACCAGTCTTCCTCCTCAATAGCAGTGCAAGTTACAATAGCTAAGGTCTAGAAACAGCCCAAGTGCCCATCGGTTGATAAGTGTATTAAAAATGGTGTTCACTTACCACATGGAATATGATGCAACTGTTAAAAAATAAAAGATCTCTTACACTTTGAGACAGCAGGAAGGAACTTGGAGACTATTATGCTCAGTGAAAAAAAACAGCAAGAGAAAGACAAGTGTCACATGATTTCACTCATGTGTGGAATTTTACGAACACATATGGATCCAGAGACATAGAAGTATGGAATAGAGTGATGATTCTCAGAGAGAAGGTAGGGGTTGGTGGGGGTAGGGGAGGAGTGATAAGCCAAAGAACTTATATGCATATATGCATAACCCATGGACACAGACAATAGTGTGATGGAGGCCTAGAAAGTGGGCAGGTCTGGGGTAGAGGAGGTCAGTGGGGAAAAAAGGTG
Source organism: Murina feae (assembly GCA_004026665.1). Lineage (NCBI taxonomy): Eukaryota > Metazoa > Chordata > Mammalia > Chiroptera > Vespertilionidae > Murina > Murina feae. The sequence goes on along the minus strand of PVJC01009600.1, from coordinate 28,374 downwards.
AGACATCTATAATACTTTCAATAAAAATAAAGATAAGTTTTTTAAAAAGAAGACTGCTGTTCAGTGTCTAATAGATATGGAGCTGGCTAATATCTAATAGTGCCCTAAAACTGTGATCTTTAGGATATGTTTTCTATTGAAACATAGTTTCGCATCAGTTACAGTTTCACTTCAGTGTCTGCAGTTTAGAGAAAAGCACATAGCCAAGTTAAATGCCTGTGCATTTTCCTGAATAATTAAATAATTTATTTATAGCTATTTACTATAGCTATTATACTCATTAAGTCATTCTTCTGATTTATTTCTAAATTTTGGAGGACTTTTATCAATAATTTATTTGTACAACCTCCTGGCCACTCTCCTACTATCCTTCCCCTGGGTTGAAAAGAGACTTACCAGACAGGTAGATTGTAACTACAATATTCCCTCTCCTGTTTTATGTTGTTATTTTTCTATAGACAGATGTCAGACTTTCCAAATTCCTGAAACAAACAGTCTGCCCCAAGTGGTGGGGTAGATTTGGGGTTCTAGAACTGTCTATCTGAGAGATATAGCTAACTTGAGAGGTTCTATCAGGATGTTCAAAGCCACATTTTAAATATTTCTATCTATAATAAAATTGGTATTTTAATCTCCCTTTACTTGCCTACATATTGCTCAACCGTCAACTCAAAACTCAAGCAAGGAATAACTTGTGAAATTTATTCATATCCCACAATGCCAATGGTGACACATAGAGACCCAAACATGGTGTGCATATAATGGGATATTATACATTGGAAGCCTAATGTGGCAATGCACTTCAAAATTCGAATATGTAAGTGGGTTTTGCATCAGAAATTTCTCTTCTGATCATTTAAGCAGAAAGAAATCAATGATATTTATTTAAAATAAAATTTTAATATATAAATTTTAAAAATGAAATACGGGAAGCTTTATTAGATAATAGTTTACACATAAAAAGAGTACAACATAGAAAAATTATGAAACAAACATATATTTTTACCCTGGGAAAGTATGTACAGTTGTCAGATTAGAAATTGTGTCCATATTTTCAAGAATTTTTTTTCATAGAAAATGCAGACAAAACAATTTTGTAGTCCTTTGTTAACACTTTGTTATTTATGGGTTAAAAAGTAGTCAGAAATCTTTTCACCATACAATTATTGTTCTGCACTTGGAATGTGTTTCTTCAAATCGCTGCATCTTACTGTCTCCAAAGACACTATTCCCATTGCTTCCTCTAGGTTTTTGCCAAAATTCAGTCCATATTAAAATCATTAGTCATGTATGACCTTGGTCACTAAGGGTACTTTACTTATCCACACAAAGGGCCACTGTACATCCGTAAGAGTCTGAGATTATAAAAGTCATCTTAATCTTCCTTCCCTGTGTAAAAATCATTTCCCAGAGAAGTCAAAAATCATCTCTTTCAAATTCTTCCTTAAAAATTACCTTATATTTCTCAGACATTTAAAATACATGAGTTTTTATTTCAGCTTTCAGATATAAGAAATTGTTCCCTTGGGTTAAAGTGAAATAGAATTATTAGTGAGAGGCTTTGGGCACTTTCCACTAGAAAACTATTATCCATGAATGTGTATGGCCTCACAAGAGGAGCATTTGGGCACATTAACTGACCCCACTTATACTCTCAGTTTCTCCTTGGCGACTACCAGGATTACACAGACAACTGAAGCCAGGATTACCTTCCATAAGGGTAAGTACGTTCTTATTGGGCAATTTCAGTTTCTCTCTTCAAAGTTCTAGTTCTTTAGTACTAGAAAATATGACTAATCTTCTTAAAAATGAGAGATGGCAATATTGAGCATCTCTTAAAAACAAAATAATTATTTCTAATGTTAGTTTGCATTATAAAAAAGAAATATGAAGGTATTACACTCAACTGAAATATTTATTACATGCATCACTGGAGAGAGGTCAGTACCTGCTCACTTTTTAGCCTTAATATCTGTATGCCTATCATATCAGAGATTCTCAATAAATACCTTCTGAATGAATGTATCAATATTCATAGCTACATTATATACATTACTATCAGAAATGTTATTAGAGATCAATGATTTCATTATATTTGCAAATAATCCTTTAAGTGTAGTCAATGGAAAATTCACCTGAAGGAAAGTAGTCTACAAGAACATTCACTTAAACTTTGATATCACAGACAGTAAGTGTGGTGACTGGAAAGGGAGGATAGTTGAGGAATGTGGAACAATGCTCTGAGTTAACATGCCACAGGGAAGTACTGAGAGCTTAAGAATTTTCTGTTTGATTCAAAAGGTCAATTCCTATCTGACCCTATCTAAGAAGGTACCTGATTAGCAGCTAATTATTTCTCCCCCTCAGCCTAGAGTAGTGCTCCTGTCTGCAGAGATGCCTGTAAACCATAGGTAAGTCTCTGTCTCCAATGCTCTAATGCTGTTATCTGTTACTGCCTTGATTGAAACAACTGGCCTCAATCCACCAGACCTTAGGACAACACACCTGTAGCTTTTTTGTGGATGCAGAGAAAACAATAGTGTAGTGGTCACTGATTAGTGCCCTCACACATTAGCATAGGTATTACAGCAGGTTATGGAGGGGAGGGAGGAGGAGGAAGTGAAAGGAGAGAAAGCTCTGACTTCCTATCTGCCAGGCACTTGGGTGGACTATAGCAATCAACAATCACAATGATCCATGAACTAAATATTATGGAGGAAACTGAACCCGAAGAGGAAAAGGAAAATGAGAACTCCACAGTCTTATTCCAGACACGAAAATACCTTTAAAACACATTTTACAGAAAATATGGCAAATATGATAGTCATTCTTTCTTTATTTCCACAAACTTTTAAGGAACTCTTGCTATGCCCCTGGAGATGACCTTGCTGCAAGGGACAAAACAATGTCAAAATAAAATTTGCTTATACAGTTTGACAACTTAGTCATCAGGGAATACTAACTAATAATCATAGGCTACAATGGGAATAGTAAGAAGAAAAGATACATCTATCTTAAAAAGTTATAGATGGTATTTTCTTCTTTCATTGAAAGAAAAATACCACATGTCCTCACTCATCTATGGATGATAAAGACCACTATAAATTGATGAAAATAAACAGATACAGAGGTGGAACAGCATTGAATGGACTGGCGACCTGCAGCTGGAAGGCTGGGGAGGTTTGGGGGTGGGGGTGGGGATCAATTGAAGGACTTACATGCATGCATATGAGTATACTCAATGGACACAAGACACTGGGGGGTAGGGGAGGAGGGAGGAGGGTCGGGGGAGAAAAATGAAGACCTATCTAACACTTGTTGTAATACTATAAGCGAAAAAAAATGGAAAAAAAAAGTTATAGATGGATTCCTGGTGGAATTAATGCCTAAACCAAAACTTAAAATAGGAATGGTGCAGTTAGAGACTACAAGTGTAGAGATCTTTAAAACCAAAAGGACCAGCATCTGGAAATCTCCACAGGTAACTTTAAGCATCGCCTTTAATAGAAACCACTAGTAGATAAGTCTAGGGATGCAAATTGAATCAGGAGGGATGACACCAGCAGCCTGACTCTATAAGACATACTCTTAATCACTATGATATACTGTCTCTTGCTGGTAGCCAATGCAATACCCTAGTAAGAAAAAAAAAAAGAAGTGAAGGAAATTTTATGAACTGATAGCAGAAATATTAGAAAGCTCTCCATATGCTAAGAAGTTAAAGTTTTATAATGAGGGCAGAAAAGAGTGACTGAAAATATTAAAATTAATGATTCAGTTACAACACTTCAATTCACTGTAAAAAAAGAAATATGTTTTATTAACATAACATAAGTCTTCCCTTCCTACCAAACTCTAGTGAATCATCTTCATGTATTTGCACTGCCTCCCTCAACCCAGCTTCAGCTTGATTCTGGAACAATTATATCATTTCAATGTGATCAGAAATAAAGATGTCAGCCTCCATCCTCTGCTCTGGTCCTAAAACACCTATTCATGTGCATCACAGCCTTGGATCATTTGTTTCTTTTGCCCATATTACTCTTAAGATCTAGTAGTTCCTTTATAAGTTATAAGACACCGATAGTATTACTGTGGCAAATTGCAGTGCAGAAAAATTTGTCAAGTATCTGAGGTTTGTCTTTAGTTTCATGTCATGCTGGACAGGAGAACACCCTTTTGCTAATTCTATAGGAATCTTTAGAATGGAAAGGCCATGTGACTTTCTTATTCTTTTTTGTCTGTGTTCAAAGAGCCACTTAATTATTGTTCCCCCTTACATCTCCAAAAGGAAAAGAAATTTTTCTATCTTTTCCCTCATTTTTCTATCGTTCAGCTTTTATTCCTCCACGTTAGTGGAAGATGGTAAAGATCCCCTGTGAACTCCACATTCATTTGCAGCTAGGGATCAAGATCTGGAGAAGGGCTATTGCACAAATGAATACACTAGACAGGAAATATAAATTTAGAAAGCATGGGGGAGCCAGGCAAAGATCTTTCTCTAGTGGAGAGGCTCTCTGAAACCTGGGGCCCATCAGCTTTTATAATTTGAATACACATTTGCCCTTTAAAAATGCAAAGAGCTATAGCAATAGTCAGGTTTGGTAAACAATAAAAGGAATTTCAAGTTAAGGAAATGCTTTCAGCCATTTGCCCAAAAAGCGGGGCAATATATTATGCTGATTTTCAGTCTAGCTAAATGTCAAAGTCCATTATCCTTCCAGTGGACTTCTAGCATAATTTTGGTAACTACTATTGGTGTTTGCCTCCTTGCATAATTATGCTAACTACTGCAGGTCTTTGCCTCCAGCCATCAGCAAACATAGAGATGTTATTTAGAACCACTAAATCCTCTAACCTATTCCTCAACTCTCTTATCCCCTGATAAAGAAATCTTATAAATACTCTAAGGATGAATAATTTTGTTCTTACTCATTACTCTGAATAAAATATTTATTACCTGGAATATTTCATTAACCTAAATGCTTGATGCATTTGAAACTCAAACCCATTAATGCATTCTTTTTTTCTTCTCCTCAACTCTCAACTAAAGCCAAAATTAATTAACTTCCATTTAACTGAGAGGTAGATTAAGAGTTTCAAATAAATTCATGGTATGGGATAAATAGGGGACATTAATCATATCTGGACTTTAGAAAAAAATTCTGATTGCATTGATTTTAAATTCTGAATGGGAAAAGCAAATATACATGTTAATCATATGTTAACATGTTTCACCAATATTTCAGCTATGAGATAAAGACACTAAAAGTAGTGTTGTGAGAGAGTAAAAGGAACAAATTAAAAAAGATAACAGAAATGGCAAGACATGTCCACAAGTGAAAATGGAAATTAAAAAAAGAACAATAAATAATGTTTTTAAATGAGAATTACTGTTGACAGGGAAGGAAATTGAGTCATGAGTGCCACATTAAAAATCTTGAAAAATGCACATCTAGAGGACTCTCAATAGGAAATCGTAGATAACAAAATAAGAAAGCCCAATACTGAACAGAAATGAATGGTCGCCTAATTCCAGATGCAGTTGTACATATTTTATCTATATTATCTAAATTTTTCATTGTAACCCTAGGATATACATTATATTTCCTCTGAAGTTTGTTCACATAAACACGAATAAATCACACAAGATAAGATATTAATCAAATTGCTCAAGGACTCTCAGATAGGAAAAAAAAGAAAAGTGTAAGATCAAACCATCTAAGTCTGATCAAGATGTTTAAGAATAAGTTGAAGTCAGAATAGTGTATCATTTTCCTGCAGATGTAAATGTAGAGATCATCAGCCTCCTTGAAATCACCTTATTATTAGAACTTCCTAGAGAGAGGGCAGACTAAAAGAGATATTGCCTAGAAAAAATATTTCAGGTGCACCAACAAATTAGAAAAGGAAAGGGAGCTATGAAGGGGAATGGGGAAAAAATAGACAAAATGATAGGAAGACATTCAGGATAATGTGCGATTGTAGACATTAAGCTGTAAAGACTTTCATTAGTTCACAGTTTATAAGCAGAAGAGAACGTGAGTTCAGTCAAGCCTGCAGTTTGTTTAGTGACTGAAACAAGAGGGAGGCTGGTGGTGATGTTGGCTAGAGTAGGTTAAATGGTGCAGAGACCAGATGAGCTGGTGTGTAAGTGGTTAATAAGACAGAGAAGACAATCATCAAGGAGGTAAAATTTAAGAGAGAATGTTGAAGTATGTTTGAGAAATTGCTAAACCTTGTTAAACTTGATATTGCTAAATGATATTTATAATGGCTGGTAGTGTGTATTTCAAGCTGAAATAGGCTGACCCAAAACATTAAAAAATCAAGATAATACCCTGCAGCTCTACAAATATACTTCAAATGTTCCCTTATTTTTCTGTCAAAAATTTTGAAGTAAAAAAATTTTGAAGGAGGAATGAAAATATGTTATTGTCAAATGTGTTTACAAAGAAATAATGGAAAAACATAAATAAGAACAATTCAATATCAAAGCTCTGGTCTTAACTATATTATTATGATGGATAAGGGGCTCTCAAAATGTAGAAAAAAATGAAACCATAGATTTATCACAGTTTTTTAATTCATTCATTTGCTGATGGGCAATTAGGCTGTTTCCAAATCTTAGCTTTTGTAAATTTTGCTGCTATGAACATAGGGGTGCATATATTCTTTCTTATTGGTTCTTCTAGTTTCTTGGGATATCTTCCTAGAAAGGGGATTACTGGATCAAATGATTGTTCCATATTTAATTTTTTGAGGAAACAAAGCATATAGTTAAAGGGCATTAGAGTTTTCCCTGTGAAAGGAATTTAAAAATAAATTAATTAAACAGAGTATATAATTCCAGATTTCTGCTTGTAAGCTGGGGGGAAATTTCTTTGTAGCACTAGGGTATCCTAAAAAGCATAAAAATATATAACATCGATATTCTGACAGTAGAAATAAAATATAGCGAAGACTAATATTAATGATATAAAATACATATATCTGAAATAAATTTCCTGCGAGGAAAACCTCAAAAAGATTGGATCGTAACACATTTAAATGAATCTTTAAGAGCATGCATCCAATAAAAATGTTTGAAACACACCACAGAGGAACTCCACTGGATAAGCTGAAACAGAATAAGCCATGTGATAAGCATTCATTGTCAGTTTAATTTCTAATACAGATGTACATTTTAATGCAAGAATTTTCTTAGCAAACACAATTGTTAGTTTTGTTTTTTGTTTTTTTTTTTGGAACTCTTCTGCTAGAGGTATTTCCGGAGTTAGGAAGTAGGGGAAAATCAGAATGGTAAATCCAAAAGCAATTTTTAGGACTTGTTTTCAATTATGTTTATTATATAATATGTCCAACCAACACAAATTGCAATTAAATTGTAATTGACCAGGACTCTGGAGTTTCTCATATAAAGTCTTATTATTTGAAATAGAATGGAAAGAAGACAATAATTAAGGATGAAAAACAAAACTACAATAACAACCTTCATCTTGCTGGGACTGACCGATGACGCTCCACTGAAAATATTGCTGTTTATCTTTCTATTTCTTTCCTACATGCTGAGTATATCTGGAAACCTAACCATCATCACCCTCACTCTGATTGATTCCCACCTAAAAACACCTATGTATCTGTTCCTTCAAAATTTCTCCTTCTTAGAAATTTCTTTCACAACTGCATGTGTTCCCAGATTCCTATACAGCATATTATCTGGGGACAAGTCCATTACCTATAATGCTTGTTTCAGTCAACTCTTGTTTGTATACCTGTTTGGAGTAACGGAATTTTTTCTTCTGGCTGCCATGTCCTATGATCGCTATGTAGCCATCTGCAAACCCCTGCATTACACCACCATCATGAACAGCAGAGTCTGCGAGAACATCATTTTCTCCTGTTGGGTAGCAGCACTGATGATCGTTCTTCCACCATTCAGCCTGATTTTGGGCCTGGTATTCTGTGATTCAAACATCATTGATCATTTTCTCTGTGATGTATCCCCTATCCTGAAGATCGCTTGCTCAGACACCTGGTTGATAGAACAGATGGTTATCATGTGTGCTGTGTTGACATTCATCATGACCCTCATATGTGTGGTTCTTTCCTACATTTACATCATCAGGACTATCCTAAGGTTTCCCTCTGCCCAGCAAAGGAAAAAGGCCTTTTCCACGTGTTCTTCCCACATGATTGTGGTTTCCATTACTTATGGAAGCTGCATCTTCATTTATGTCAACCCTTCAGCCAAGGACCAGGTGGCTATAAATAAAGGGATTTTACTCATTGTCACTTCCATTTCACCTATGTTGAACCCCTTCATTTACACACTGAGAAACAAGCAAGTGAAACAAGCTTTCCATGACGCAGTTAAAAAGATTGCATTTTTCTTAAAGATGCAGAGGTAAAAGGAGTCAGTAAATCCAATTAAAAGGAAGGATAACTAGGCAGAAAACCCCAATCTTCTAATATTATTTGTCTTTGCATGACTTATTCTCTAATCATATTGACATTCTCACTTTGTAGTTACACTTGCTTATAATCAACCTTGACTATTTCATTTATTACTCTCAATTAAAATTAAATTTTAAGGTATTTATGCTTATTATCTGTCAAAAATTGTATTTTTGCCAAGCATTCTGGTTGCTATCCCTGAAAACACTGTAGGCCATATTTTTCTGCCATATTTCTACCCTGTATGATGTGACTATGTTACTTCCTTCATTCTGGCCACAGGCGGCCTTTTGCCTTTGCTCCAACCCAGAGCTGCCTTTCTGCCTTCCGATGCTTCCCAGAGCAGCTGGGGCAGTGTGGAACACCTGTATCAAGTCCCAGGCCTTTTGGTGCCTGAATATGCAAATTAACCCACCGTATTTGTCTGATTACTTTCAATACTCACTCCTTATTGGCTGGTGGGTGTCATAAAGGTATGGTCAATTTGCGTCTTTCTATTTTATTAGTGTAGACTAGAAGCCCGATGAAGGAAAATTTGTGCACTAGTGGGAGTCACTTGGCCCAGCCTGTGCCCTCTCACAGTCTGAGGCCCCTCAGGAGATGTCCATTTGCTGGCTTAGACCTGTTCCCCAGGGAACTGGGCCTAAGTAGGCAGTCAGATATCCTTCTGGCTGCCCGGGAGCCCTTGGGGGATGTCCACTTGCCAGTGGGGAGCAGGCCTTAGCTGCTGTTGAACATCCTTAGCACTGCTAAGGAGGCCGGAGAGGCTTCCACCACCACCACTGTACTGGCAGCTGGCAGCCTGGCTAGTGTCTGAGAAGAGCTCCCCCTGTGGGAGCGCAATGAGCAACAGGAGGCAGCTCCTGCACTGAGCATCTGCCCCCTCATGGTTGATAAGTGTCGTAGTGAACAGTCATTCCCAGTGGTTCTGCTATTAGGGTCAATTTGAATATTACTCTTTTATTATATAGGAGGATAGAGGCCTGATACATGGGTGGGGGTCGGTTGGTTTGCTCTAAACGGTGTCCCAGGGTGGGGGTCATGCTCGGGTTCCTGGCCAGCCTGAGTGAGCACTTTATGGCTGTTTTCAGACTGGCCACATTGCCTTCAGTGTGCAAGTCCCCAATGGGGTGCCTGGGCAACCTGGGTGAGGGGCTGATGGCTGTTTGCAGGCTGGCCATAGCCCCTTCAGTGTGGGAGTCCTCACTGGGTTTCCTGGCCAGCCTGGGTGAGGGGCTGATGGCTGTTTGCAGGCTGGCCATAGCCCCTTCAGTGTGGGAGTCCCCACTGGGGTGCCTCGCCAGCCTGGGTGAGGGCCTGATGCCTGTTTGCAGGCTGGCCATAGCTCCTTCAGTGTGGGAGTACTCACTGGGGTGCCTGGCCAGCCTTGGTGAGGGGCTTATAGCTATTTTCCAGCTGGCCACAGACTCCAGTGACCTAAGCTCCCATTGAGCCTGGCTGGAAGCAGGTATTTGGGATATATTTATCTTCTGTAATTGAAACTTTGTTGCTTTGAGTGTAGGCCACAGGCGGCCAGAGCAGGCGGGAAATTTTGCTTCCTCCATTGCCAAGGCAAAGAAGCCTCCTGCTTGCTGCAGCTCCATGGCTGCCAGCCACCATCTTGGTTGGGTTAATTTGCATATAGTACCTCTAATTGGCTGGTGGGTGTGGCTTGCGGCATAGCAGAGTTGTGGTCAATTTGCAAGTTTGTCTTTTATTAGACTAGATACCCAATACATCCGAATTCTTATAGTCTAGGATAAATGAAAGAAATCTGAAGATGTGTATAAGGAGCTTAGGTAGTTTTCTCACACCCAACAATTGATATCTTACTTTTAAATCTTTGGTGACATCTCAATAAATAATCTGTTTCCATATTATTTTGAAAAGGTATGTGTCTCTAGAGGTAAGATACATAACTTCAAATAACTACATTGCAGCTATTTCAATAAAATTTTTAAAACATGCAAAAACATAGATTGTTTTAAAAAGTAATGGAACATTCAAGTATTTAGAACTATATATAGGAATTTTTATGCTAAAACTTTTGTTAACTATTAAAGTGATATTTAGTTCCCTGTGTTTATAAATCTAAAATATAGAACTTTATGTTTTACTTTTATAAATTGCTCCTGTATTTTAAATATGTTTAATTAATATCCACATGGATATAAAAATCTATGAATGTACATATTCAAAATATCTATCTCTCTGCCATTGTGATTTTACATGTACTTTCTTTTTATTATTAGATTTATTTTTATAATTAAAATAAAGTATTCATAAAAATTAGTAAGTAAGGAAAATTGTTTCCTATTCATTTTTAAAGACCTATGGTAATATATTTTGCACATTCCCTGTTTCGGATGCTCATGTCTACTTCTGTCCTCAAGAACACAGTCCCCACTGCTTCCTTTAGGAGCACTTCTTATCCCAAAAGTTATTTACACACTAGAATTCTTAGTCACTTTTGAATCAGAATCACCAAGGACATGAGTATTTATTTGTTTGTTTGTTTGTTTAAATGAGCTGTTGCAGAAAGACCAAAAAACTAAGCGACGCTTTGAAGAGGTGGAGAAATCACAGTTTTAATAACATGCACGGACTCAGGGATTGATCTGAATCCAAATCAGAGTGGGGGTAGCAAGCTAGAACCTTCTGTTATAACTGCCCCTCGAGTTCATTGATTTGCAAATATGCTCCCTCCCCCCCAAGGCCCTGAAGGGAGAATTCTTTTTATCTACCCTTCCCCCAGGTGTGCTTAGGTTCAAAACAAGGCCCCCTGCCTTACCTGGGGACAGGGTTTTGTTTGATTTGATGGCCTAACATTCCTTGCAAAACCAGTTTTCCTCCTCATTTCCCTCCCTGTCCCACAAGCTTCTTTAGCCTTGTGGAGCAATATTAGTTCTATTACTTTTCGTCTAATACAATCCTCCCCCATGTGCATTTGATAATAGAATCATAACATACTACAGGCTGATAACCACTAGGACAAAGAGTAGTTATGACTATTCCTGTCAATCAGATGTCCTTGCTGCGTGGGGCAGGGCTCCCTTCTCTGCCTGAACCTTGGGCCTGAACCGGTTCCTTCCCTGGGTTCCTTCCCTGGAAGTGCCCTCCATAGCAGGGGCCTCTCACACCCCTGCCAGGTCCTCTGACCTTGACAGGTCTGAGTTCACATCCTGAGCAGGATCCTGGCCTCCGAAAGATAAGCCCCCAACCTGTGGCTCTCCCCAGGCACCAAAAGGTACTCCTCTGGGCGGAGGACATACAGGTTCAGAAGTGTGTGCCCCAAAGGTCAGTTGGGGGGTGGGAGGGCCCGGGCACTGGTGTTGGGGCAGCTCCGCAGGTGCAGGCAGCCACAGGAACCTGGGGCTTCTGGATGAGATGAGGGCTCTGGGTGCTAACAGGAAGCGTTCGTCAGGCCTGGGGCTAGGCTGTTGCAGAGCTGCTCGCCAGCTCTGAACTTGTGCAGAAGCACACGGGTCATGTCACTTCTGAAGAAGGAAGTCTTGGCTTTCCCGTGGCAGCCAAGTGTGAGCTGGAGGGCAGGGTAGTCAGTGGCCAGAAGCTTCACCATGAACAGGCCCATCACCAAGGTCACGAAGAGGATGGGCAGAAGCAGATCACAGAATAAACGGTGTGTGTGCCACAACCGCTGGGTCAGCAAGGAAGCCACCTGCATGAGGGTGCTGGCAGGGGCACCGTCATGGGAGTCAGAGTGGACGCCAGAGGCTTCGGGCTCTGTGCCTCCAACCCCGTCCCCGGGGCCACGTCCGACTGCTCTCTGGGATCTCGCAGAAGCATCAGAAACACCTCCTTCAAGGTGGTATCTGCAACCCCGCAATCCGCCAGGCACAGGCAGTGCGGGTTCTACTTCAGCACCTTGAAGAGCCCCTTGAAGCCAGATCGATCAGCGTCCTTGGGGCGGACACAGCTCAGCATGCACCCGCTGCGGTCTTTGAGAAACGCTTGTGGGACATAGGTCTGCATCAGGGCCATGGTGCAAGCTGCATCCTGCAGGCCGTCCAACTCCAGCGCGGAAAGCTGCTTCATGTCAGGCAGAGGCCTTGGCTGTAGGCCTCGGTCAGGCTGAAAAGGGCGCCACAGTAATGGAGCCGGCCCTGCCGCAGGACGGCCATGCGGGCACTCAGCGCCTATGCCTCGTTCAGGTGGTGGGTTATGAGGATGATCATCCGACCTTCTTACTGGACGAGGACATCCCAGATGCTGCGCCGGGAGCGGGGGTCCACCCCACTAGTGGGCTTGTCCAGCACCATGGTCTTGAACGTGCCGAGGAAAGCGGCACCAAAAGAACAGCTTCCTTCACAGGCCTCCGGACAGGGCACAGGCTGGCTGGTGCTGATGCTGCGTCAGCAACCTGCTGCTGGGCACCCAGGTCCGCTGAGGCAACGTGATTAATGTGAACAGCAGCAGGTGCTCCAGGATAGTGAGCCTGTCCAACAGGACATCCTGCTGAGGACATACTCCCAGCTCCTTTCTGACCACGGCCAAGTCAAGTCTGTCTGAAGGTTCCTGCTGTCCACGATGGTGGCCCCAGAGTTGGACACACGCAGCCCGTCACCAGTGACCTTCCACTCAGACTGGGCTGCCCTCACTCGGGGGCGGTGGACCCAGGCACTCAGTCCTGCAACCCCAAGAGCCGTGCGGGTGTCCAGAACGATGGCATGTGGTCCCCTCCAGGCAGGAGCCAGTCCCTGGGCGGCCCCTTGAACTCGTACCTGTCCGTGTGCTCGCGGTCCAGCACAATGTTGACCAGGATGTCCTCAGAATTGGGGTTGATGGCAAACACCCTGGTCACTGAGGGCTCCAGTGACTAGGCTTGTTCTGCTCGCCCTCTGTGTTGCTGGCCTGTTTCAGCTGGAAAGGCATGTTGTTGTTCTCGTCCTTGATGACGAGGACCACAGTGGCCTTGTCAGTCTTGGGGGCTGTTCGTGGTCGTGGGCCATGATGGTGAAGCGCACCTGGCTCACTTCCTTGCAGTTGATGTGGTGCTGGATGCTGAGCCAGCCTGATGCCAAGTCCAGGTGCAGCAGCCGACGCACCCAGTGGGTGGCAGCGCTGACACATCCCCTTGAAACCCATGTAAGATGGGGGTGCCCGGGGCGCTGTTCTCCACCACGTCGGCCTCTTACATGCTCTTCTCCAAGCAGGGGCTGTTGTCCTAGTCAGGTCACTGCCCTTGTCGCGCACCCGCAGGGTCAGGTCTTACAAGTCGTGCTGCTCGTGGTCCAGTGCCCCTTTGATGATGAGCTGCAGCTGCTTCTCGCAGCCCGGGGCTGGTCACCTGCAGCTCGAACACACTGCTGCAGCCGCTGGGGCTGGTCCCTCCGCCGCCACCGGGTTCCTGGAGCAGCTCATAGCGCTCAATGCCATTGCAGCAGAGGTCGAGGTTGGTGGTGGTGGGCAGCAGGTACAATGTGCCCACCGGGCGATTCTCCTCCACCATTAACGTGAGCACGGGCAATGGGAAGGTGGGCGTGGTCCTTAGTCATGCCTGGAGTCCATTCTTCCTCCCCTGGCACTGCCAAGGACAGGGCCATCGGGGAGGTCTCTCCACCCAGGAGAAGCTGTGCTGAGTCATCTGGCATCTCCCATGGCAAATCAGCGACTAGGCCTCTCCCAAGGCCGCGCACTGGAAAGGGACATACATCAGCCCCTTCCCCACCAGCTGCAATGGGCACCAAACTCCCTCAGCAGTTCCTATCCCAGGTGTCCTTGGTCTAGGAAAGACAAAATTTCTACTGGGCTTCCCTATTCTACTTGTCCCAGCTTACTGGCCTATCATTCATTCAACTTTTAACATTTTTCTTTATCCTCCTCTATTACACCAAAGCCACACACTTTCAGGTAGTTAGAACTCAGGCTCAGGCTTAATTGTTCCTACAGTTGAGGTTTGTGCCACCCCTGACATGGGCATGGTCACTCGGGCCTGCAACACAGTATACAACCGTCTCTCAATAGAGACAAAAATCTGATGGTATTCTTCTTTGCCCAGTTGGGCACCTGTTCTTTTGACAACTGAATTCAAATCAGTAAGAAAATTAAGATTACTATATTTATACTGTGGCCGCTTCTGACAGCTAAATCTTCTGCTACTACACATGACACATGGTAAGGCTATACAAACATCTTAGGGAGGTGACTAAAGTCTATTCTTGACTTTCCCACACCAGGCAAAATTGCCCTTGTCTCTCTGGAGGCGTCCAATGAAGACACAGGTATCATGTACACTCAGACCAGCCAAATTTAGTAATTTCCCATTTACTAGCTTAGCTTCTTATTTTTAACCTTAATTCCTACTGTTTTACTTTTACTCTTTCTGTCATATGTTCAGCAACTTGTATAAAATTCTTTACTCTTAGAAACCTTAAACAGCCAGCATTTCTTAGATTATCAACACATTCATACCCAAACAGAAATTTACTAGCTAAACAATTTTAAGCAAGCAACAAAGATGCATATTTAAACAATAAATACAGATAGCATTCCCCATTAAAACCTTGGTGCACACTATATTTACATTATAGAATATAACCAACTAGCCTTAATTCAATACAGCTGTGAGCCCCGCCCCTGAGTGGCAAATTAGGGGTGGCTCCAACCTTCCCAAGATGGCATCCTGTATGAAAGCCACGTATAATGCCCCGGGTCATTCAGCCGCCTGAACAAACCCCTTTACAGATGAGATAACTTGCTTATATTACATGACTTAACGAGACAAAATTCAAGACAATATACATTAAAACAATACATTTTTACAAAGGGAAAATCTAGATCAAAACTCTCATTTTTTCATAAACATTCTCAGTACTGAGAAGCCCCTTAAGACAGGGCATAAGGAATTCATATGCAAATTAACCACATTCCTGGCCTGAGCCAAGAAGCCATTTCCTGGCAAAATAAACTGTTAGTTTAAAACAAACATACGTTGTCCCAGCCCTATGATGATCGGTGACTAGAGACAGACAAGGGAAGGTGTGATCTGCTTTCACAGACCTTCACTCAGAGTTTAAAATACATTTTACCCAACTTCTAATTCCTGACCTGAGGGGCCCACTCTCACCGGATACCCATTCAAAATTTCCTGACCTGAGGAGTCTGCTCTCACCAGATACTTGCTCAGAATGAGTACCCTATTCAATTCCTGACCTGAGGGGCCCGCTCTCACCGGGTACCCACCCAGAATTTCCTGACCTGAATGAGGGGGTAATCACTTCCCTCCTTCTACTCACTTGGGAGTAGGCTGATTAACTGATGGGCCCCTACCTTACAGATTCTGTCAACAGGTCCAGAAGTGTTTGTCCACTCTCTTCAGGTTCCAGCCAGGTCCTGGGTTGAAGTCCAGGAGTGCTGTAGTTTGCCCATTTAATTCTGCTAAAATCAGCAGGGCATGCCTTAGGAGGTCTGTCCTGCACCCCTGGGCCCCTAACCCAGTCCTCTAACCAGAGACAAGAGCCAGCTTCGATTAGTTCCCAGTCAGGGAACCAAAATGTTGCAGAAAGACCAAAAAACTAAGTGACACTTTGAAGAGGTGGAGAAATCACAGTTTTAATAACATGCGCAGACTCAGGGATTGATCCGAATCCAAATCAGAGTGGGGGTAGCAAGCTAGAACCTTCTGTTATAACTGCCCCTCGAGTTCATTGATTTGCAAATATACTCCCTCCCCCCAAGGCCCTGAGGGGAGAATTCTTTTTATCTACCCTTCCCCCAGGTGTGCTTAGGTTCAAAACAAGGCCCCCTGCCTTACCTGGGGACAGGGTTTTGTTTGGTTTGATGGCCTAACATTCCTTGCAAAACCAGTTTCCTCCTCAGAGCTAGTGTGCCAAAGGCCTCATATCTTCAAGTTCTCTAAAAACCAAAACAAGGTCCTACACATTCTAGCTTTATTTTCCCTTTTTCTTTTCATTATTTAATGAAATGTATTGGGGTGGAAGTGGTTAATAAGATTGTATAAGCTTTACCTGTACTGAGAAGGCAAACCCCTGTTTTGTAAAAACTGCTATCTGGAATTCTCTGCTGTTTCTCTTATTCTAAAAGATAACTTTGCTTTTTAGCCTGCCTTAGTCTGCTCGAATAATGAGGATAATAAACTTAGCTGTCTGACCTTGTAGGCCAGAGACTAAATAAGCCCATACCCTCAATGCCATGCCAGGTGCATTTTTTAATTGGATAGAATTGTATAGTTTTCAAGGCTAGCAGTGAGATAACCACTAACTGGACAGAGGGCTAGCTCCTTAATAAAAACGGGAAGTTCTGCTTGTAGGCTTGCTTAGAATTTGAATTCATTTTCTCTAAGCCCACCGCGGTGAATAAAGTGTAACTCCAAACTCTCCTGCATTGTTTTATTATTCTGGTTCTCTGTAACATAATTTGGTGCTTTGGCCCAGAAAACCAACCAATGCTTGGCTTTTTAGCCTCTGGTGGGGGTATCAGGTCTGGGGCCCAGGGGCGTTGGACAGGCCTTCGGGAGGCACCACTCTGCTGAATTAGCAGAATTAAACTGGGGGACTCTGGATGCTCCCGGACCTCAGCCCAGGACCCGGCCAGCATCTGGAGAGAGTGGACGGACACTTCTGGACCTGTCGACAGAATCGGTAATAAAGGGGCCCCGTCAGTTCAGCCCACTCCAAGTGAGTGGAAGGGGAGACTGATCACCTCCCTGGAAGCCATAGGGCTTCCTCAGGCAAATCAGGAATTGGGTGGATTGTTGGTTAAACTCTGAGTGAATGTCTGGTGAAAGTGCGTGAGTGTGGAGGGAGGGGGCCTGCCCTCTCCTCTCCTTTGTGAGGCTCCACGACCTCGGTTACGGAGTCCGAGTGGGCCCCAACCTGCGGTTCTGCGATTCGTCATAAGGCATAACAGTGACTCACCCCCACATGGAGGTGACCAGGCTCGGGGTTTACACGGGTGCACCTTAGCTAAGACGAATCTAAGCTCCTAAGGGACGCGGCCAGGCGGGGATCTGAGTGAGGATCTGTGAAAACAGGTCACCCCTTCCCTTGTCTGTCTCGCGCCACCGATCATCATGGGGTCAGGACAGAGTAAACCCACTGTTCTCAATTGCATGTTGAAAAATTTTAAAAAGGTATTTGATGGAGATTATGGAATTAAAATGAATTCCGAAACACTGAGGAAATTCTGTGAAGTGGAGTGGCCAGCCTTCGGGGTTGGCTGGCCCTCGGAAGGCTCTTTAGATATAGGATTGGTCAGGGCGGTGTGGAATGTAGTTACAGGAGATCCGGGACACCCAGATCAGTTTCCCTACATAGACAGCTGGTTGGAAATTGCTCAAACATTGCCACTTTGGGTCCGGTTCTGTGTGTGCAAGAAGGGACAGAGTAAGGTTTTAGTAGCAGGTGTGAAGAGGCAGGCAGGGCAGGAGCAGGCTAAGGAGAGGCAGGCAGGGCAGGAGCAGGTCCCTCAGAAAGAAGTTCAACCCCCTATTCTTCTGGACTCCTCTGAGGAAGTTCTACCAGTGTTACCACCTCCATACGAGCCACAGGCAGCACCAAGTGCCCCCCCTACTAGCCTGGAAGGTCTGGAAGGTCTGGAAACACTGCCTCCCTCCATCTCCCCTCCACCAGGCTCTCCAGAGCCAGTTGGGCGGCGTTTGCGTTCAGCCGATCGAGGGCCCAAACAACGGCCGGTACATCAGATGCCTCTCAGGGAGATTCGGGGTGCCCAAGTGCTTGGTGAAGTTGGAACCTTACAGGAAGGAAGGCCGGTCTATTATTATCAGCCCTTTACCACAACTGACATTCTGAATTGGAAGCAACACGCCCCAGCTTATTCTGAAAAACCTCAGGCCATGGTAGATCTCCTAGAAATGATCTTCCAGACCCAGAAGTCCACCTGGGTGGACTGCAAGCAGCTCCTTTTTGCATTCTTTAACACTGAGGAGTGCATGAGAGTGATGACAGAGGTTCAGAACTGGCTTCAGACCCAGGCCCCGGCAGGGACATTAGACACAGACAGATGGGCAAGGGAGGCCCTCCCTAGTGAGGAACCTAATTGGTCCCCAAACTCAGAAGACGGAAAGGCCAGGCTAGAAAGATATCGGCTGGCTTTCCTCCAGGGGGTGAGGGCTAGAGCCAAGAAGCCCACCAGTATGGCTAAAATCTCTGAGATTTTTCCGGAAGCCTGATGAGCTGCCAAGCAGGCCCCCAGCCCCCAAGAGCTTGCTTTCCTGCTCCCCAGTGCCCCCAAAGGGCCTGGGGAGCAACCAAGCAGGCCGCCGACTCTTTCCCACTCACCAGCCCCTGCTGCCCTCCTTTCCCACTTCCTGGTGCCACCTGGCCACTTCAGCCTTGCTTTCCTGCTCCCTGGTGCCCCACAAAGGGCCTGGGCAGCCACCAAGCAGGCCAAGATGCCCCCGCTGCCTCTTTCCCACTCATCAGTACCCTGCTGTCTTGCTTTCCCACTCCCTAATGCTGCTCAAAGGGCCTGGGAAGCCGCCAAGCAGGCCCCGACCCCCACCGCCTCTTTCCCGCTCCCTGGTGCCCTGCAAGGGGCCTGGGCAGCCGCCAAGCAGGCCGAGACCCCCTGCCACCTCTTTCCTGCTCCCCGGTGCCCCTCAAAGGGCCTGAGGAGCCGCCAAGCAGGCCCCCGGACCCCACCTCCTCTTTCCCACTCCCTGGTGCCCCACAAAGGGCCTGGGCAGCCGCCAAGCAGGCCGCCAACCCTGCTTCCTCTTTCCCACTCATGGCTCCTGGGTCCTGCGCTGTTCCGCCCTGCAGCCGCTCTGTTTACTCGGGAGGTCCCTCAGTCCGGCCTGTGCCATCTCATAGTCTGGGACCCCTCTGGGGATGTCCACCTGCTGGGGTGCCTGACCAGCCTGGGTGAGGGGCTGATGGCTGTGTGCAGTCTGGCCAAGCCCCCCAGGAACGTCCCTCACCCCATTGGGTTGTGGCCAGCATGGGTG
This sequence comes from Murina feae, assembly GCA_004026665.1. Classification (NCBI taxonomy): domain Eukaryota; kingdom Metazoa; phylum Chordata; class Mammalia; order Chiroptera; family Vespertilionidae; genus Murina; species Murina feae. Next base: position 8,969 of record PVJC01009600.1, on the reverse strand, counting down.
ATGGCTGATTGGCCCTTTCAGGCTTTAAGGCTGCCCACAGCTCCCATTGAGCCAATGTCCCAGCAAGGCTGGCTGGACGCAGGTTCTGGGGTTTGTTTATCTTCTATAATTGCTGCTATTCCTTTAAGCTGGCCTTCTAACTGAAGCCTCCTCTCTGCTTCACCTCGCGGTGTCTATACTGAGACAATGTTACTCTTAGACCTGCTGTTTCCTTCAGCTTCCAAGGATTTTGTGATTGTTATAATGTAGCAAAAATGTGTTTTGCTAGAGCCAGTTTAAGTGGAGCGGGCACAGTTTCACTTACACTCCTGCAGCAATGGAAACTGCTGTTTACTCAAGTCTGTCAGTGGTGGCCTCCATGTTGGCTGGGCTAATTTGCATAAAGCTGCTCTGATTGGCTGGTGGGCGTGGCTTACCCCGTCTCAGAGAAACGGTTAACTTCAATATTATGCTTTTATTAGTTAAGATTCCTTGGTGTGATTTCTTTTGTATTTCTCATTCTTGATGGTTAGCAAACTTTTATTATCATCAAATTTGTATCATTTCATGTTTTTTTTATTTCTTTGAATATTTTTTATGACCCCACCCCATGCCCTGCCATCTTTCTTTGTTCTCAATTCCAATTACACTAAATTAGATCAGTAAACATTGGCCTATGACCTTCATATCCATTTATATTTTCAGTATTTTATCTTCTCTGTTTCAGTGCATCGGTTTTTAATTAGTATACATATGATTTTTAATGTATTGCTCAATTCAGTTTGCTAATATTGTGTTGAAGATTTTAGAATCTATGTTCCTCAAGGATATTCACCTATAATTTTCTTTCTGAATAGTGTCTTTATCTAGTTTTGGAATTAGGATAATGTTGACTTTGGAAGTATTCCTTTCTCTTGAATTATTTGGAATAGTCTGAGGTAGATAGGTTTTAATTCTTCTTTGAATGTTTGGTAAAACATGCCTGTGAAGTCAGGAAGTCCAGGATTTCGCTTGCTGGGACTTTTGTTTTAATATTTCTTCAATTTTAGTAGCTATTAGGGGTCTATTCAGGTTTTCTGAATTGAATTTTAAAAGATTATATGTTTAGACGAAATTATAATTTCACCCATGTTACCCAATTTGTTGGCATACGTTTTATACAGTATTTTCTTAAAATCATTTGTATTTCTGTGAAGTCAATTGTTACTTTACCTCTTTCATTTCAGATTTTATTTATTTGTGTACTCTTTCTTTCTTTCTTTTTTTAATGTTTTGGGCCATTCTTTTTTTTAAATATATATTTTATTGATTTTTACAGAGAGGAAGGGAGAGGGATAGAAAGTTACAAACACATGGGAATTTTGCCTTATAAATGCTTCTTGAGTTCATTGTATTGCAAATATGCTCTCTCCCACAAGGCCCTGGAGGAAGTGCTTCTCCCATCTGCCCTTCCACCAGGTGTCCCAAGGTTTCAGCGGCAGCTAACAATCCACCCTTCACCCAGGGTAGTGCTCATGGCTTGCAAATTCAGTTTCGTGGAAGGAGGGAAAGGAGGCAATGACTCAGCCCCAGGTCATTAAGAATGCACACTGAGCCTACTAACCCCCATACCTCCAAAACAACAAGCATACCTTTGAATTAGCCTTTTTCAGCCTTCTCACTGCCCCCTTTGTCCCACAAGCTTCTGTTAGACTTGTGGAGCAACAACCAAGGGATGCTACAACGAACAGGGGTGTCGACCACTCACTCTTAGCTACTTCCAGCTGAAAAAATACGATGTCAAAGAGGGTTAGCATCCTGTTCCTTCCTCTGTGGGGAGGGGGGGTTGTAGGGCATTCTGGTTTCATGCAGTCAGGGGTAGAGTTGCATAGTTCATCTGGGAGGCGACCTGTTGGATGTTGGCCCTGGGTACCACTGAAACAAATAGCAGCAAAATTAGTTAGCTGCACACTGGCCATGACAGGTTCTATTATTTTTTTCATCCAATACTATCCCGCCGCCCCCCCCCCCCACCGCCATCCACATTCATTTGGCAGTAGATTCATAACTTGCTACAGGCTGATAAAAATATCTGACTTGATTGGGCTTTTCCGGAGACATCTTGGTTTCTAATATTATTAGTGAGAGCTACAACAGTGAGGCACTAGGACAAAGAGAGGTTATCACTATTCCTGTCAGGCAGATGTCCTTATTGTGTGGGGCAGGTCTCCCTTCTCCATGTCCCACACAGGGAAAGAAGGTGTGAACCGGTTCTTGTCCTTGGAGGTGCCTTTCGCAGCAGGGTGCCTGCCAGACCTTGCTGTGTGGGAAACAGTAATTCCATGGTCACAGCAACAGCAGATGAGTTCTCCTTCTGCCACTTACCCTCTTGCAGGGGCACTCATAAAAAGACAGGATGGGAATTATTAGAAAGATAAAACCAATGACTACCCACAATTAACAGAGAATATTACCTTTAGGGGGAGATAAGAAAGAAAGTCTAGTGTAGGGGAGAATTCAGCAGGGTGTCATCTGAGTTCCTTGGGGCAGGTGGATTGGCCAGGTCTTCTTTCATCTTAAGGGTGATCCGCAGGGAGTATTTCTGGTCAGAGGTCACCTTCCACTCAGGCTGGGCATCACTTGACTGCTGGGCTGTCTTCACTCTGGAGGGGTGGATCCAGATGTTCAGTCCTTTAATCTTAAGAACTGTGGTGGTGGTTAGGATGATGGTATGTGGTCCCCTCCGGGTAAGAGTCAGTCCTTGGGTGGTCTTTATCCTAACAGGGTCATCAGATTGGAAGGCAGAATTACTCAGAAGAGCTCTGTACTCCTGGACTGCCCTCAGGGTAGGCTGTAAAGCCTGCAATAACTTGAGTAAAAATTAATTATGCAGTTGCCCCTTGCTTCTGTGAAGTTTCCATACCTTGCAACAACTAGCACAAAATTGTGTCCTGATCTGAGGTGGGCCAGGTTTCTGTATCTTGCCTAGAGCCTAATCTGAGCTGGGCATGGGAAGCATAAAGCAGCCATGGGGGCAGGAGACCTTCCTCAGAAAGGGCAAGTGTTCAAGCCCATGCATTGTTGGTGGGGGGGTTAAGATATGTGCCCAAACCTCTGTTGACCCCCAAGTTCAATCCTGATGGCTCCTATGTGACTGTACCTGTCTTAGGTTGTTCCTCCCCTGAGGAATCTTACCCATCTATAGCTAACCAGGCATCCTCCTGGGCCAAGCAAGGTGATGTGAGGTTCAGTTCTGTTTCCTTGGTAGCCTATGCCCCTGTGGCCTCCATGCCCAGAAACTGCCTTGGGATCCCCTTGCCTGCTCTTAGGGGCCTTGGCATTGATTTTGGAGAACCCAGGTTTCTTCTCCAGGGAGGAGCCTGCTCACGCCATTTGATGAGAGACAAATCCATGGAAGCAACCATGGTAAAGCTTCAACCTCAGTATGAACAGAGAGCTCAGGCATTCTCTAGTCTACCAGAGAGCCTGAATAAGGGCAATCAACTCAGCCTTCTGCACTGACCATCCTTCAGGCAGGGCCTGTGCCTCAATTGTCTCAAAGTTTGATAGCACTGCATATCCAACTCGTCTTTTTCCTTCATCTAAGAAGCTGCTGCCATCTGTGATCAACAGTGCTGCCCCCTTGCTTCTATTAAGGTTACAACAGCATCAGGTACTTTTACATTTAAGTTTTGTCCCCAGGTAAGCTTATCCGCTTCCTTTACTAACAATGCCGTGGCTGCAAGGGCCCTGAGACATGAGGGCCATCTGGAGGCAACTGGGTCAATCTGTTTGGAGAGATAAGTTTCTGGTCTTTGCTAGGGTCCAAACTACTCAGTCAGAACTCCTAGGGCTACCCTGTTGTTCTCGTGAACAAAAAGATTAAAGTCTCGTGTCACATCTGGTAGCCCTAGTGCTGGGACTTCAGTGAGCTTTGCCTTTATGGTGGTGAAAGCTTTCTCCTCTTCAGGACCCCAGTCATTTGGTGCCGTCTGTTCTCCTTTTAAAGCTTCATAGGGAAACTTGGCCAGGTCTGAAAACCCTGGGATCCAAATTCGACAGAATCTTGCTTCTCTCAGGAATTGCAGAATCTGCCACCGGGTGCTAGGAACTGGGATGGCGCATACTGCCTGCTTCCTTTGTCCCTAGCCTTCATTTCCCTTGACTGGTGGATTTTAACAGGCTGTTCCCCAGGTTTTAACTCAATTACTACTGGGGTGTGAGCCCTAGCTATGCCCAGAGGACAGGGAGAACTCCTTCTCTTCTCCATTCTTTCTCCCCAGGCACTGCCAAGGCCAGTAACTTTGGGGAAGTCACTCTGCTCCATTGAAGCTGAGCCTAGCCATCCAGAGCAAAAGTGGCTCCTGCTCCCATTTTCACTAAAAGGTCTCTGCCACAAGCAGCTCTGGCTGATAGCATCTGGGTGGTTTGGATGGCCTTGCCAGCTTCTGCTGGCCTGTACCTGTGCTGCTTACTTTTCACTCCTGCCACTAAAACCTTACTCTGTCCTGAATAAAAGAACTAATCAAACAAACAGGAACAAACATAAAAATATTTCTACACTGGCGCACATTACATTTACACCATACCATACCACCAATTGGCCTTAATTCAGCACAGCAGGGGGCAGGGCCATTAAAATCTCTCTTCCCTGTGGAGTTGTGAGCCCTGCCCCTGAGATCCCATTCTACTTCAGTAAGCAAACATTTCCTTTTGTGATTGGCAAATTCAGAGGGAAGGGTGCCCTCCCACCATTTCAAGATGGTAGCCCACATGAAAGCCACGTGCAATGCCACCTGCAGACCAGTTGCTCAAACCCCCTTTCAGATATAAGAAATAACTTGCTTATATTACATGACTTAAAGAGACAAAACTCAGACAACAAACATTAAAACAGCACATTTTTAACTTTTATACTGAAGATACAAGGGAAAAATTTAGATCAAAACTTTTATCTTTCCAGAAGCCAGCAAGTTTTTTCTGTAAGTCTGAGGAATTTAAATAGAAATTAAACACATTCCTGGCCTGAGGTGCTGCAGCATGATTTTAAAAAGACAACTTTCTCCTATGGGCAATGGGGAAAAATAGTGCACGCCACCCACACCGGAGGTGCACCTCTGGCCATTTCCTGGGCGATTACACATGCCTATGAAATTGGGGTCTACACAGCCTAACACAATGGTTCCCTTTTCTTGGTAAAGCCCACCAGACTTTCCTTCCACCAAACTGCTAGATCAAACAAAAAAAAAAACACAACAAAAACAAACATATGTTGTCCTGCCCCCATGATGATCAGTGATGAGAGACAGACAAGTGAAAGGGTGACCTGCTTTCACAGATACTCACTCAGATGCCCGCCTGGCCATGTCCCTTGTGAGCTTAGATTTGTCTTAGCTCAGGTGCACTCATATAAACCCCGGGCCTCGTCACCTCCACCTGGGGGTGAGTCACTGTTATGCTTTATGACAAATCGTGGAACCACGGGTTGGGGCCCACTCTGACTCCATAAGTGAGGTCGTGGAGCCACACAAAGGAGAGGAGAGGACAGGCCCTCCTCTTCCACACTCATGCACTTTCACCAGACATTCACTCAGAGGTCAAAATACATTACACCCAATTCCTGATTCCTGACCTGAGGAAGTCCCCTCTCACCAGACATTCACTCAGAGTTTCCTGACCTGAAGAAGTTCTCTGACTTCTGAGGAGTTGATCACCTTCCTCCTTCTACTCATTTGGAGTAGGCTGATAAACTCACGGGCCCCTACCTTTTTGATTCTGTTGACGGTTCCAGAAGTGTTTGTCCACTCTCTTCAACTGCCAGCCAGGTCCTGGGTTGAGGGTCCAGGAGTGCTAGGAGTTTCCCTGTTTAATTTTGCTAAAATCAGGAGGGCGTGCCCTTGGAGGCCTGTCCTAATCCCCGGGCCGCAAACCCCGTCCTTTCACAAGAGGCAAGAGCCAGCATTCGATTAGTTTCCCAGTCAGGGAACCAAAATGTTGCAGAAAGACCAAAAAACTAAGCAATGCTTTGAAAAACTGGAGAAATCACAGTTTTAATCATGCACCGACTCTGGGAATCTTCCAAATCAGAGTGGGAACACACAGGAATTTAGTCTCATAACTGCCTCTCAAGCTCATTGTATTGCAAATATGCTCCCCTCCCATGAGGCCCTGGAGAACATGCTTTTCCCATCTGTACTTCCACCAGGTTTTCCACTTCAGCCAGGTTTTGTACTTTGGCCAGCTAACAATCCACACTTCCCCCACGGCAGTGCTCCTGGCTTGTTTGGAAAATTCAGTTTTGCGGAAGGAGGCAATGTCTCAGTTGCAGGTCATTAAAAATGCACACTGAGACTACTAACTCCTACCCTCCCTCCCCCAAATATCAGGGCTACATTTGAATTAGCACTTTTTAGCCTTCTCATTTTAAGATTCTCTCTTTGACATTAACCTTTGACATTTTAATTGTGATGTGTTTTGGTGTGGGCCTCTTTGGGTTCATCTTGCTTGAGTCTCTGCTTTCTACTTCTAGTAGTTGCCACATAAATCTATCCAATTTCAAATCCAGAAATAGAAAAGTTTCTTCATGTCAAATGTCACATGCTTTAAATCTCTTTCAAGAGCTTCCTTTCTTTTGAAGGGTACATTTGATTTGAAAAGATCTGTGAAAGCCACAACCTGCACGGCTAGGGTCAGGATCCGGAGAAAGGCTGCACACAAATGAATACACTAGACAATAAATATGAATGTGGAAATCATGGGGGGCCAGGCAGAGAATACTTCTCTAGTGGAAAGTCTTCACTGGGGCCCAGGCCCTGTTAGCTTTTATTTAATTTTAGAATACACATCTTGTCCTTAGTCAGGTAGGCAATCTGGTAGCAGACAGACTATCTTAAAGGACAATAAATATTAGTAAAGATATACTTTGAGACTATTAGGTCAGGAAATTGTTTAAGCCACCATTGTCTCCACAGAATAATTGGTGCATATCTTTTAGCCCTTGGCAAAACTCAAGGTCCATCAGCCTTCTGGGTTCCCCTTTTGCACTTTCATGATAGTGCAGACAATGGATAGCTTCCAACAAAGACCACTGAGGATAATTCCCTTATCTTAAAGTCAACTATTTTGTACATTATTATGTTTCCAAAATCCCTTTACAATAATACCTATATTCTTTTATAATTGAATCCTGTCAGAAATTGTGTACATCACAGGGGCCTGACATGATTAATTTTATGTGTCCACATGTACCTTTGATGGGCACAGTTAAGTGGAGAATAGAGAACAGCTTACAGGAGGACAGTCCAAGAGTAATAATCTGAAGGACTATTGTTTAGGACCAGGTGGCAGGCTCACAGGAATGTGTTTTGAGCCCAAGACAGCTGAAACTGCTCATACAGAAAAGGCAAAGGGCTATATCTTATATGAATCTTTATCAGGCCATTTAGGAGGAACTACAGTTGAAAGATATGGTAAAGACTGAGGAGTCAGTTTTGAAGCAGAAATTAATTTCCCCTCATTGAGTGCCTAATGACGAAATCTCTACACTACACTAGCCTGCATCTGTCCTAAAGACTCTCTTCGGAAGACACTGACAACCACAGAGTGGTGGTGGAATACCTGACAAGAAGAGGCAGACCACAGAGAACCTCAGATAGGTCAGCTGTCAAAAGACACTGAGAGGCAAATGTGGACAGCTCGAGATTGACTGACACAAAAGTATTGCCCAGGAGGCCTGAAATTAGCATAAAAAACAGTGAGTCTCAGACATCATAAACTGCCCAGATGAACTTCACTTCGTTGGTTCCTTTTTCTTTTCTTTCTTGTTTTTTTTTTTTTTTTTTCCTATATTGTTGTTCATGTTTTCTTTTAAGACATTTTATATTTTTTCCTTTTTGTTTTGTTTTGCTTTGCTTGTTTTGTTTTTTTTTTTTGTTCTATTTTCTTAATATTCTCTGCTTTAATGCTTTCCTCTTTAATTTGATCTGTAACTCTTATTGGCCTCCTTCTTTACCTTTTTTCTCTTTAATTCCCCCTTTTTCCATGCTTTCTCTTGCTTTAGCTTTATCCCTCTTCTTCATACCTTTGCATAATTTTTTCTTTCTTTCTCAAAATTCTTATCTTTTTTAAAAACATTTTGCTATTCCTACCCTCTCTTCTTAATTTTTGCTATTTCTGCTTTCTGTTCAGAATATGTTGCCTGCCCCTTTTACCTCCCAGTAGCTTCTTTATTATTATTTTATTACTATTTTTTTAACGATTAGTAATAATATTCTTTTCTTTTGATTTTTTGCCTTAGTATTTGTGTTCTCCTCTTTCCCAATTCTCTTTTTTCTAGGGTTGTTTTCATTGTGGTATTCAGGATATTTTATATGTTCCAGTTTGTTTCCTGTCAGTTACATTTTGTTTTGTTTTACACTGTCAGCACCTATACAACAGCTCACACAATGTAGTAACAGCCATGCCTCACAGTTAGCCAGCATGAAAGGAGAGTACTCCCATGAACAGAACAAAAATCTGGACGGAAGTGTCTAAGTAACCCAGGAAAGGGACATACTACAGCATAAAGCTCAAAAATACAAGAAAAATACACCTCTAGGTCCCCCAGGACATTCACTACAAAAGCACACCCCACAAGACTGGGAGTTATAACAATTATATCTAATATATAGAAACAAACACAAAGAAACAACTAAAATGAGGAGACAAAGAAATAACCTCCAAATTAAAGAAATGGATGAATCACCAAAGATCTAGGAGAGATGAAGGGAATGCAAGTTATCAGACATAGACTTCAGAGTAATGGTTATAAAGTTGCTCCAATTAAGTTCCAACTTAATTAGAACCTCCAGGAACTTAGTGAGAATTAAAGGAATGTATTAAAAGCTTTATGAAAGAAGATATAGATATTATGAATAAGAACCAGTCAGAAATGAAAATACTACATCTGACATCAAGAATATGCTGGAAGAAATTAAAAGCAGGCTTGGTAAAGTGGAGGATCAAAGAAGTCA